>JAQBSW010001528.1:0-10000 GCA_029291075.1 Eudiplozoon nipponicum
ATCCAATTTAAACCATGAAGTCTAGGAAGACGGCTATTGTTGGGTGACGATATTGCCCTAAGTTAAAAATATTATCTTTCATATCTCGTCCTGACTGTAATCCTGATTTTTGTTCAATATTTGACTCATGCGAAACACTGACACCGATTAAGCAGATCGAAGCAAATAACCTAGATACGACTGGAGTCCAGCTTAAACCATAGCAGTTATCGCAAGAATTACGATTTCTTCTTTATTAAGATAGGAATAACGACCGACCTAGTTAAAGCAACTGGTACGGTCTCCTCATTTCATTTAGTACGAATAAGATTATTAAACATCTCACAAATGATGTTGATAGCATCCTTAAATAAAGCTGGAAAAAAGATAATCGGGGCCTGCTACCTTAGGATGTTCAAGAGAGTATTTTAAGCTGTATTTTTAAACATTTTGTTACTCAATGATTAAGAAGCTGACAAGTCTATTGAATGTGCACGAAACGTAATTTTAAGTGTTATGCGAAGAATGTAACACTACAAATTACTAACATTAATTAACATCTGGTAAAAATGGTTGATTTAAAACATCAAGTCGCATAAATAAAACAGGTCTTATAAGTCGAAAATAAGCCATGTTAATTAGTTTGATCACCAAGGGCAATCTGGAATACATTTTTAACTAAGAAAGAAATAATGACCCAGTAGATGCTCGAAAACTGTTATCAACGCCCGCGCAACCAATGTTCGTTTAATTATATATATTCAATACCACTTCAACATGTAGCGTAATGTCTATTCTATAATGATAAATTGGGGATGTTTTTTTGGAACTTTGGGTCTAAATGAATTTTATATAGGCTCCACATAGAGGAAAGCCTAACCAATGAGCGTGCGACAGGATGGCTCAGAGATTAGAGCAACTGATTCCGAGGTAGACGTGCCTAGGTTCGAGTCCTCTACGTGGAAAATTCTGGACAGTACGTGATTAGTTCCCAATCAGGACAAAACAGGTCTACTGGAAGAATTGACTTATTTACATTATACAATGCTTAGTTTATAATGAAAAATATATATGCATAATAGGTCAGTTGTCTATATCAAGGTCGTAACCTTGATTAACGTAATCGTAGCTAATTCAATTAGTAATTCTAATGAAGCACGGCAATATTATTTAAGCATATATATATATATATATATATATATATATATATATATATATATATTGAGTTGATAGTAAATGAATATACCTTAAACAGGCAAAATTTAAATTCAGCTAAAATTACTCAGCAACTTCGATTAGTCATCACTTGCATACAAACATAACCGGATGTTGATATATATTCAAAGTGAGATTTAAAAAAGCCTACCTCAGCCCTTGTAAACCTTTGTATATTTGATTTGACGCCATCCATCCTAAGCATCACGTCGCGCATCCTCCTTTCCGGACAAATCATTACAGGCATACTTACTAGTGCAGTGAGACAGTGACTGCCTGTCTACAATTGTGCATAATAGTTAAGATGATTAGCTGACTGAGTGACTGGTAAATCATTATCATGTAAATTTTATCGATTCTCTTATCGACGCCCACTATGAAATTATTGGTCTTGTGAACCTTGTGCTATATATATAAAGTGTACTTTTATTTAAGTGATTCATCGATTTGAATGATACCTAGAACGGTATAGAGCGAGAAAAAATCAACGTAGAGACTATTTGTACGCTTCTATGTGTGTATTTTTAGCCTATATGCCAACATTATAAAAATTGTGATTGTATTTTATGCATCGCTTATTGAATTATTTTGTAAATAAGAACAGAAATACGCTACACAGGCTGAACATGTTTCGAAATCGAATAATATTATGAAAGCTGTTCCCGGGTGTTTTCTTCGTCATTGGAACTGGAGTAGCTGTTCTAGCCGAATTAGTTAGACGTGAATGGGCCTGAAATATGGAGGAAAGACTATGAGAACGTGTCTATAGAATGAGGGAAAAACTTATGGTCGTCAAAAGGCGTTGACCCTCACAGTGTCACTCAATCAAACGAAATGAAACAAACACGCAAGACACAATTTACAAATAAATAAACTATCTCTTTAAGACACATTTATTTACATTCAATGTACTTAACAATAGAAATACTTCATTTTAACATTTAAGTAATTACGTGATCAATAAACATCAATGCACACACACACACAAATATATATATATATATATATATATATATACGTATATACACAACTACTTGATTATATGCAATGCGCTATTTTTCCAAAAGTAAGGAGTAAACAGTTATGACGTCATTTGACCAATCAACATAATTAATACTATAGTAACCCGTAGTCCTAACGTTTTTTATACAAAAACATAAACCATATATATATTTATATATATATTTTTTTTATATGAAACACGATACAAGAGTATATACAAATAGACTGATATCAAAATGGCAATTTGTCAATTTATTTTAAATGATATTTTACAAAACTATCTCAGCTATTACGTCCTTGAGATACAACAAAAACAAAAATATTAACATCATTAATATTACAGTCAGAGCCAAAATAACAAGATATAATTTGGCGACAATATACAAAAAACACAAAACATTTTGCACACTCAAATAAGAACATGGATCACAGATGAGCACAGTTTGTAGAATAGATACCAATACTTAGTTACCACAGCCACATTCGCGAACTGGCAACAAATGATAATCTAAATCTAACCAGTACTATAACATAAAATCTACCAAAGATTATTTAGTCTGAAAACGTTATTTAAATCATCGGCGCCAGGTTTCCAATAATATTTACCGGTTGAAAATTGCTTCGAGCTTATTTTTGGTAAAGGACTATATACAAATAGCATTAAATAAAACAGACATGCAGTAAATTGAACTCAATTGAAATGACATTTTGAAAAACTATCTCAGCTATTACTTCTTTTAAATACAACAAAAACAAAAATATTAACATCAATAACATTACAATCAGAGCCAAGAAACAACGATATAATTTGTCGAAAAAACGAAAAAAAAACAAAAAAAACATACTGGACACACAAATAAGAACATGAATCAAAGATGAGCACAGTTTGTGGAAAAGTTACTAAGACTTAGTTACCACAGCCACTTTTTCGAATTTGCAATAAATGATAATCTATATCTAGACAGTAAAATAACATGTAAGAAATATCTCAAAACGTTATTTAAATCAATGACGCCATTTTTTCAATTATAAGAACGCAAATTCGATTTAATAGCTGTTTATACCACCTTGGCCTGACGACCGGCGGGCTCAAGCTAGTCAACCCGGGATTGGTAGCATGAACCTTGCCGGGCCATAAAGGGACAAAGCCATCATCCCGTTTCATGTGAAGCCTCGAGTTTGGTCTAACTGCACTGTAACTTTTTTGTTAAATGTGTAGTGACGGAATGAGAGCAAGCGTTCCAGACGTGAAGGGCAAGTTTCGGCTGCTGAAGGAAACTTTGGCCACTGGCATCTGGGCAGATAGTGCTCATCAGCCTTGGTTGGCAGACTATCTAGGAGAAGGAAAACTCCGAATACAAACCATCACTAGGAATGGGCGACCTAGTGTTCTTTTACAGTCCACATATAACCATGACAAGTACAACTTACAATGATTACATACTGCATCGGCCGTCGCGCAGTATAAAAAGGGTCGCCTTATCTGCTGAGCCGCGCAGGGTGGATAAGCGAAATCGGGCTACTGCAGGCAACTCTATCTCCGATTCTGCCTCCTTTCCTTCCCCTTCCTCTTCTCAATCTAACAATAACACTCTTTTAGATACTATCAATATGGTTGGTTTAGATCATAACACTGAGCCCAATACCAGGTTGCCAAATATCGAAAATGGTTCTAGTAGACGATCATTCATTAAACCTAGGTTAGGTTTTAACGTAGGCGCATTAAATGTGCGAACATTAAAACAACTTGGACAGCAAGAATCTCTTGCTCGTACGTTGGATAAATTAGAAATCGACTTATGTTGCGTATCTGAAACCAGAATACAGGATCCTACGTGCATTACAGAACTGGTTTCACCATCCCTATCTAAGCGTTATTGGCTTCGACCATCTGGTTCCAGAGTTCTCTCAAGCCGGTAAATTGGGAGTTGGCATTGCCCTGAAGCTTGCTTAATTGAATGGATCCCTTTAAATAGTCGATTGTGTGCGGCACGTTTACATACATCTTCTAAAATCAAAGTAAAAAACCGTTATCATCGTTGCCTCTTCGTTGTATCTGCATATGCTTCTACCGATTGCAACACAGAAGAAATCAAGGCCGCTTTTTACTCCAAATTAAGCTCCTTGCTAAGTAAAGCACGAAGTTCAGATATAGTCCTGGTTATGGGCGACATGAATGCTCAAGTTGGGCGCTTAAGTATCACAGAAGTTTGACTCCGGTCGTAACTAGGTTATTTGCTTGGATTATCTTACGTCGTCTTAGTTCTTCACGTGAATCACATACAAGAGAAGAACAGGCCGTATTCCGCGCAGGACGAGGTTGTATAGATAATATTTTTACATTTATATCACCGTCCCACAATAGACGTCTTTCTAGACTTGAAGGGTGAATTTGATTCGGTGGATCGCAATGATTTATTCCGTATTTTGTCAAAAAGCGGTATGCCCACAAAATGTGTTAATATTACACGAGCTCTCTACACAAATACTTCTAGTTGCGTTAGGATCTACAACGAATTAACGCATAAATTCACAACCAGCAGTGGTGTTCATCAAGGTTGTCCACTTTCCTCCTTTTTGTTCAATTTTGTAATCGGTGTTATCATGAAAAAACACTCTCTCACAAATTCAGGATGCTGGAGTTGAAGTTCTCCCGGGCGATAAACTAGTCGATCCTGACTATGCGGACGACATCGTACTATTATTCGACAATCAGGATGCTGCCCAGGCCACCTTGAATAGATTAACAAACGTTGTTCCGTCTTTCGGTATGAAATGCGCACCCTCTAAATGTAAGATACTGTTACAGGATCACTCACCACTTACTCCAACGTTGCGACTGCAGAATGAATATCTAGACATAGTGGACAGGTTTACATATCTTTGGAGCTCTATCAATAACGTAGGCAATATGTCCGACGAGGTGAGAATAACGATCGCGATAGCTAGAGTAGCTTTCTGGAACCTTCGTCATTTATGGAGAAACGCGAACATTTCACTTTGCCTTAAAGGTCGTGTTTACAATGCATCTGTACGCGCAGTCTTACTATATGCTAGTGAAACTTGAACTCTTCGAGTTTATGATTTGAGACGCTTACAGGCATTCTATCATCGTTGTTTGAGAAGTATAGCAACAACGAATAACTAATGTTGACATCCTTAGACGTATTTCTGGATCTGCCAATAAGTGCTCCTCGTTATAAAAAACAAATAAGGCTCCATCAACTTCGTTGGCTCGATCACGTTTTGCGTATGCCCTCATTTCGATTGCCCAGTAGAGCTCTGTTCACCCTTCTATCACCAGATTGGCGTAAGAAACAAGGTGGACAGATTCTGACATGGCAGAAACAATTGAAGTCACTTACATCCAAATTGGGTAGTATAGGACCCACTCGTCTGCCAGGATGGGGTCCTCGTGCGCATCATAGTTCTTGGTTAGAAACCCTTAGCGATATGGCATCGAATCGAGCTCAGTGGCGATTTTGTTGCAGATGTCTAGTAGAATCATCTTCCTAACTTTCTTTTCTTAGTAGGGCAAAGTTAGCTGCGAGGTTTGGTTTGTTTATGACGTGATACAGTGAAATCCGCAAGGAAGCTGTACTGCTAATTTCGCCTTGCCCGAATGCTAAATTGGCCACAAGGGTGTTGTGGCTAGGTTTAGTTTGCCTCATTTCTGTGAGCTATCCTGATAAATTTACTCATAGTAGCAAGGTATTCTCTCTCTCGTAAATCTCACTAATAATTTGTCTAAATTCACTTATATACTTTTTTTCATTCCTTACGGCAGTGAAAAATTAGTCACTTTAGACTTTTGTATGGCTGGACATGATGATGATGATTATACCACCCACACAATCAACGCTTGCTTATTTGAAGGAGAAAACTAAAAGGAACCCGCTACACAGTAAAGATCGACCCCATATGCGCTGAAAATAAAACATTACAAAGAGTACTCTGATAAGGATCGTGGGAGGTCTAAACGCTTCATTACGTGTAACTGACGGTAGTTTTGCTATGTTGTTCGACGACTGGTTAAAAACAATGGGATTGGTGTTTACTTAAAACACGAAAACTTGATTTAATTGTTACCACCACCCGCGCTATCAATTATTGTTAAATTGTATTGCATATATATGTATATGTGGCGAAAGCTACAAACAAAGTTAATACGTGACTGCATAGAAATTGTGCAGCCAACATTTACAGTCACGTTCAATGTATGCGAGACTGTTAGAGGTAAGAGCCGCAGTCATCCGTTATTTTGGAAAACTTATAAAACCGAAGCGCAAATAAGAAATGACAATAATAATGAATACCTGATTTCTTCCCGTCTGAATTGCAAAAACATTATCCCATGCGCATTATTGAAATAATTCAATCTGAACTTCCATACACACACACTAGAATAATATATATATATATATATATATATATATATATATATATATATATATATATATGTGTGTGTGTGTGTGTGTTTAGAAATAAATAGACGATTTAAACATAATTTTATCATAAATCAGATCTATGCACACGGTAAAGAACCATTTCTACGCCAAAGCTTAATTCGACTGCAAATCTGGTGCTTTATATAATGAAGTTTGAAAAGCAAGGAGAAATAAATTGGATAAAGTAAACAAATTTTAAATTGATCAGAAAGTGTGAAATGCACACGCACAGGTACGCACTCAGTTCACCCGTTTATATTCGATTCATATACAAACTTATTTTGTCTATTTAAATTCGAATAAAGGACGTTGCAGCTGACAGCTTCCGCTGCGCGTAAATCCTACCCTATTATTAAGTCGTTTCAATGCATAATTTGTTTTTTTTTAAATTTAAATTGCTAACAAACAAAAATGGCTGAACTAAAAATTATTGATTAAATATATATAAAAGTAAAGCATATTGGGAGGACTTTATTATATATAGGTCATCAAGAAAACCATATGATAGAAAACGTAACAAAAGGAGTAGAACTCAAGTTATTACCAGAAATGCCATGGCCTGGCATTAACTTTTTTCTTGCAATTCATCCGCTACACCATCCAAGTCACGCATTGTATAAAATTTTTCATTATATACGACTTTACCTTTCTGGTCAGCCTTTCTATTCTATGCAACGTTTAGTTTATACTGGCAAAATATACAAAAGTTCTGTCATTAAACTTTAATGCAATATCACTTCCCCAGGTTTCAATGTAGCTGTAACAACCTGATGCCTAGAACGCTCAACTGGCCCTATTTAGGGTTGATGCGCACAAATTAAGATGAAGCAAAGTCAGGAAAATGAGTGAAGTAGCATTCGACATGTGGAAGGGAATACGAAGTAACACTTATTTGTATTTTGTTTTACTAAAAGGAAGCACATTATAAGAGCAAACTCTTATAATAATTGATTAAAACAAAGCATGTGTGTTGAGCAGAAACGAATTCGTCTATTAGTTTAGAAAAGTTAGAAAGTACATAATCTGCGGCGTTATAGATAATTAAGTATAGGCTGGATGACACCCTAATCGTTAACTCTGAGTTAATCAACATAAAAGACCCAACCTCTATTGGTGAAGTCAATAGTAATGGTCGATTATGTAATGACATATTTGAGATGACTCCTTGTAATTTGAAGTCTTAAGATACGACAGAGTTTCAACCTGAAGACAAGTTTAAACAGAAACATAAGTCGGTATATTACTGCAAAATGTGCGTAGTGTGCTGTAGGGATGAAGCAGTCGTATAAGTGCTAAATTCAGATGAGAATGTGCTGCGGTACCCCGCGGAAAATTCTGCCAAGTATTGGAAGAAACCTGTCTACTTGAGGAATTGCCTTTAATACCTTAGACAATGCCTAATTTATAATGATAAATAAATCCTGTCATTATTCTTGATGTAATCATCAACCCATTGTATATAACCAGTTTTCGAAAATATAGAAAAAATCTACCGTCATTTACACGTAAGGACGCGTTTCGACTTTCCATGATCACCATCAGAGTACGAAGGCAAACTGACTAGCTATGATTAAACCGCAATGAATATATATGGAAAGCAAAATTATATATGCGGCTCTCACCCTAGTAGTCTCACGTTCATTGGTCTTGACTGGAAATGTCGGATTCACAATTTCTATGCAATCACGAACATTAACTTTTTGCAGCTTTCGCCACATATATGAGTAATACAACTAAACAATCAATGATTGCGCGGGTAATGATAACAATTCTTTAAATCAAGGTTGCGAGCTTGATGTAAACAGCAATACCATTGTATTTAACCAGATATCGAACAACGTAGAAAAACTACAATCTGTTTTGGAATGATAGATTAGGAGTGGCAAATTGAAAATATAAATCAAAAGAGATACCACATAGGCTGCTTCTAAAGGATTAGCTAACCAAAAAACAACATAAGTTAGCATGTAACTGAAAAATGTGTAATGTGCGGCAATGTTGTACAGTAGATAGTTACAAAATCCGTATAAAACGTTCCCAGCTCAAGCCTCGTCTGGAAAATATTTGACGAGTTCTTAATAAGGACGAAATCGGCCGACAGGATCAATTAGCTGTGCTACATCAGGCAGTGCTTAGTTAATGTATGAGTATTTTCATTGGAAATAGTTAGTACGGTTTATTAAAAAATCTTAAGTTTAGTTATGCAAATCCCAAAATCTACATAAGCAAACATGAGCACTTCCAAAATTATTCAGATATCAACTGTAAATAGTTTGCGCAATGCTAATATGCAGTCAGATATTTATTTATTTCAGAAAGCAGCAGTTCATTCAATTAACAAAAGCAGGCTCCCTGTTATGCACAGGAATAGAAGCAAACTTACGCAAAACAGAACGAACAACATTCTCATTTAGAAAGCTAGTATATGGACATCTAGCTATTTAACTCAGTATAGTTATTCTTTTATTTAATCATGAAAGAATCAGGCTTCATCTGACCGAAAAGTAAAAATAGGTAAACTTACATAATTCATTGATTAACGGCATAAAAACTGCCTGATTTGACAACGGAAGCAAAGAGCACTTATACGGTGCAATTACTGGCGGTAATGTCAGGAACTAAATAAACGAAATAGAAAATGAAAATACAGAACATATTAACATACATTGAGTTTAACGCTTTTTGCGAAAAATTAAACAAGTTTATTTTAAAATGTACTTCATGAAATACAGTAATCTTACCCATAAAGTAAAAATATGCTGAAAGGGTTTATTTTAAGAGATGTCAAATACTATAGTTTGTAAGCGAAAGTTTTACAAGGCATTGATCATAAATAAGTATGTCCATGACTGGGATTTATAGAACATTAGTTATAGTTATGAAAATTAATTTTGAATTTTTGTGATCATGTATCGAGATTGAAAATGTCATCGTCAAAAACACAATACAAAATCCTTTAATAACTGATGAATCACATTCTCATAAACATTAGAAAAAAAAGTATTTTAAAGAAATAAATGTAATTGTTACTTTTTATTACAAAAATAAGAATTTCGAACAAGAAATAAAATGTCAACCGAGTGTGCCTTATACAAATAATGCAAAATAGAATTTTACACTGCATTGTAATGAAAAAGTTAGCGTTATCGTATCGTAAACCAGACCATACCTTACAGGTAACACTAACCAATTAAGAACAATTTATTTTAGAAAAATGATTTTGCTAGACATCTCCAACAATGTCGAAAATACGAATACGGATGCCAGTGTTGCTTACTCGTTGCCGCCTACCTAACCAACGACAGTCGAATTCCTGTAAACGCTAGTGATTTTCGACTCTAAAGGCCCAAGTTTCA
>JAQBSW010001528.1:15000-130541 GCA_029291075.1 Eudiplozoon nipponicum
ATTTAGGGAGTATTGTGTCTAGTGTAAGAGACTGTTTTAAAACGGTCCTTATATTGTATTTTAAAGATAATGATTTCACTTCTCTACTTAATATAGAGTGCGAAAAATAATTAATAAGTCTTGAATGAAGATTGTTTTTGCGCATGGTTCCACCAACATACTTGAGAATACAATCATTGCTTGGGATTTCATACTTTTCTGATATTTAGGGAGTATTGTGTCTAGTGTAAGAGACTGTTTTAAAACGGTCCTTATATTGTATTTTAAAGATAATGATTTCACTTCTCTACTTAATATAGAGTGCGGAAAATAATTAATAAGTCTTGAATGAAGATTGTTTTTGCGCATGGTTCCACCAACATACTTGAGAATACAATCATTGCTTGGGATTTCATACTTTTCTGATATTTAGGGAGTATTGTGTCTAGTGTAAGAGACTGTTTTAAAACGGTCCTTATATTGTATTTTAAAGATAATGATTTCACTTCTCTACTTAATATAGAGTGCGGAAAATAATTAATAAGTCTTGAATGAAGATTGTTTTTGCGCATGGTTCCACCAACATACTTGAGAATACAATCATTGCTTGGGATTTCATACTTTTCTGATATTTAGGGAGTATTGTGTCTAGTGTAAGAGACTGTTTTAAAACGGTCCTTATATTGTATTTTAAAGATAATGATTTCACTTCTCTACTTAATATAGAGTGCGGAAAATAATTAATAAGTCTTGAATGAAGATTGTTTTTGCGCATGGTTCCACCAACATACTTGAGAATACAATCATTGCTTGGGATTTCATACTTTTCTGATATTTAGGGAGTATTGTGTCTAGTGTAAGAGACTGTTTTAAAACGGTCCTTATATTGTATTTTAAAGATAATGATTTCACTTCTCTACTTAATATAGAGTGCGGAAAATAATTAATAAGTCTTGAATGAAGATTGTTTTTGCGCATGGTTCCACCAACATACTTGAGAATACAATCATTGCTTGGGATTTCATACTTTTCTGATATTTAGGGAGTATTGTGTCTAGTGTAAGAGACTGTTTTAAAACGGTCCTTATATTGTATTTTAAAGATAATGATTTCACTTCCCTACTTAATATAGAGTCCGGTAATACCATGACTTTATGCTCTTCCTTCTCCTTATCCGCTTTTATGTACCTCAAAATAGGATTAATTTTTTTCACGACGTCCATTGTTGCATCTATTAAAAGAAGAGGATAACCATTATCCTTGAATATATCGCACAGTCTACATAATTCTAACTTCCCATGCTTTATATCTGTTAATCTAAGGCTTCTCAATGTTAATGACTTAAGATACCGAATTTCATACGATACGGGTGATTGGACTAGGAAGGATACTTATTACGGAATCCTTCTTAATTTCAAGTAAATCACAAGTATCGTATGAAAGTCAGTATCTTAAAGTCATTAACATTAAGAAGCATTAGATTAACAGATATAAAGCATAGGAAGTTAGAATTAGGTAGACTGCATGGTATATTCAAGGCTAATGGTTATCCTCTAGATGCAACAATGATGGGCGCATTGAAAAAAATTAATCCTAGTTTGAGGTACATAAAAGCGGATAAAAAGAAGGAAGAGCGTAAAATCATCGTATTACCGCACTCTATTAAGCAGGGAAGTGAAATCAATAGCTTTAAAATACAGTATAAGGACCGTTTTAAAACAGTCCCTCACACTTGGCACTATACTCCATAACCAAAAAGAAAAGATTGAACCCTTAGAAACATCAGGAGTGTATGAGGCAATGGTTGTGGTCTCAAGTATGTGGGTGAGACCATGCGCCCAATCAAAGTAAGAAGAGGTGAACATAAAACTGCGTGTAAGTATGCAAATATTGCTAAATCTGACCTTGCTCATCGTGTAGTGGAGACTGGGCATACTATCAACTTGGATGAATGCAAACGCATAGCAATAAGAAGTCGAAATAGGGTGACGAGATTGATTAGAGAATCTATCGCAATTAAATCTAGAGATAATATTATGAATGAAACAGCTGTTAAAAAATCGTTAGGTTCGATTTAGAATGCCACATTAGCTAATGGCAGGAAAAGACGATTGCACGAATTGGAAGCTGAAACTAGCTCCAGTTAATGAGTTAGAACATCGGATTAAGACTGACTAATTAGTGTGCTTATTTTTCAAGTAATGACTAATCAATTATTAAGGTGCGCATCAAGGCAACTCCTTTATTAAGAAAATAGTCTTTCGAAATTTCATCTCTAACTACTCGTTTGATTTTAAAACTCATAGTGATAGGAACACTTATTTTGTGTCTTGCACCCCCACAATACCTATAGAAATTATTCTAAAAATACATTTAAAATATTTAGAAGTAATAATTTGTCTGACAATTAAATTAATGTCTGACTGAAGTTTTATTTAGATGTACGTACATGTGTATCAATTATATTTTAATTGAATTTTTTTAGTTATATATACACATACATATGCACATGCGCCTATTTAATGGTATGACATTAACTGTTATTAACTAGACTATCTTGAGTACAACTTGAGTGGTTTGAATTGAAATTTAACCCGTGCATTCGTCTTTCTGACTTCTAGTTTTATCAATCATGGCATGTTTTTATGACAAGTGTTCGTGATTTATTTATCTACCCCACCAGAAAACGTGAGGGCAATCTCAGTTACGTCATTTTACATTGAGTGCATAAAACGAAAATTTAACACATGTAAATGGTAGTCTTATTCAGCCACTCTAGTCTCATTTAGTTAGATGAAAATAACAATTACGGATATGCACACACACACATGTTACACGCGAATATCTAGTGAACGGTTAGTCTTATGTATAAATAATATGGCTATAGGAAATAACGCGCTTTCTTCATTAGTCTCATTTGTTAAACTTGTGGGATGAGCCAACTGAAGAAGGCTACCGATAAGGGTAGCCGAAATATATTACAGAAAGAAAACTACTGGAACAATAAAAGCTGCGTTAGTCAAAACGCAGATCAGGTAATTAATAAGTCTGTTATAGAACAAGCAATTTTGTTAATAAAAGCACAGTTGAACAATAGTTAAAGCTTATATGATAATTGTTCTTCAAATAAATAGGGCATATATTCCGCGATGTGAATTTGAGATAAGCGTTATTAAAGCTAAAGCACGGACTTCGCTCCACCTTGTCAACTTATTTGCATTGGAAATAAAAATACAAGAATTAATTTTATTAAAATAGAAATCGAAACGGTCCACATAGAATTTCGACGTAAAATAAGTATGAAAGTATTCACCCAGAAATTTCAATAAAGCACAAATTTCAAGCAATTAAGCGTTGGGCTTTGAAGGCTCCATAGTATACCAATGCACAAACACACCGCTTTTGATTGCTTAACTATGGACAACTTATATTTATTGCGATCGCCTCTAAATAAGCAATCATATCATAAAAAATCGCATTAACCAAAATTGAAAAACGCTTCCTTCACATTTAAATACTGTTTGTTGCGAATAACTAATATATATGCCAGTATGTATTAGGTGTTGCGAACCTAGTAACAAATTAGTTCAGTTGTGACCAGAAGGATAAACCAAAGACAGCATGAACGGAAAGTATAATCTCATGTACCGTCCTATTATTCCACATTCTACTACCAAATATATAGTGGTTAAAGGGCGTAATACCGGCTCCTACTGATGAGTCGCCAGTAAGCACGAAACGAATGTGCATGAGATTATACTTTCCGTTCATGCTGTCTTTGGCTTTCTTCACATGTCGTAATTTGCACAGGACAAAACATTTTGAGTTATATAAATATGCGCAACATCAATTATTTTCGTGAACTGACATTCGCAAAGATCCGATTAATTTCCATTTCCAAGTACGCATCTGTTTTGTCTTCGATGAGACTTGGCAGCAATTTCATGTGCTGAAGAGCAGTAGTGTAAATAAAGATAGCAAGCAATTTCTGCCTTTTTTATTGTTGTAAAGTAGCTTCTCTTTATAACGCGACAGATGCCGTTTTGCACGCTATCTACCACATGCTAAATCGGATGGCTTTTCAATATAAACATTGATTTCATCACAAGAATGGATGGCAGTTGGCGCGAACATGTTTACAACGCCAAAACCACGTTGCCTACCAGAAAATTAGGAGCTCCAGTGCAAATAAAAATAGCAAGCAATTTCTGATTTTTATCGTTGGAAAGTAACTTTTCTTCATAACGCTGCAGATGCTGTTTTGCACGCTATCTACCGCACAGGGCCGCATGCTAAATCAGATGGCTTTTCAATAAAAACAATGCTTTCATCTATATTATTGAACGAACATTGGTTGCGCGGGCGGTAATAACAATTATTATAATCAAGGTTACGGTCTTGATATAAGCCCCTGACCCATTAATTACTTACATATGTCAATATAAACTAAGAATTGTATAGTGTAGGAAAAGCAATTCATCCAGTACGCCGGTTTCGTCCTCATCAGAAACTCATCACGTATTGTCCAGAATTTGCCGTGGACAGGGCTCGAAATTGGACACGCATGCTTCGGAATCTGGTGCTCTAACCACTGAGCCACTCTGTAGTGTAGTGTGCAAAGGAGAGCTTTTGGCAGTTTAATGAAACTTTGGCCACTGGCATTTTGGCAAATAGTGCTTATCAACTTTGGTGGGCAGAGGAATGTAATAGAAAGACAACCGAATACAAATAATCCCAATACAGCATGTATGATCAATTACAGATAACATATAACCGTGAAAAATATAAACTATAATGAACCCATACTGCATCTACCGCATTTGTAGATCACAGGTTCAAGTTGGTCTAAGGCCAAGGTTATGTTAGCAAAGATAAATAATTAAAAATTAGTTATTGAGGATCATTTAGGCTAATGAAAATAAGCAATTAAAATTGATCAAATTTATAAGGTAATCACGCTGCTTACCGTGAACTGTAACCTCTTGCTCCTTGAGTTGAACCATAGAAGATTCTATCGTAAACTCTTTCTCATTCACACTGAGAGACACTTTTCTGAAGCATGAAAGAAACCGCTTTTAAAAATTGCGCCAATAAAATAAATAAAGATTCAATGCGAGCGAATGCAAGGCCTGTTGGATAAAAAGTATATTCTATTGAATACCTAATTAAACTATACAATAGAGTAGGCATAATAGAATGACTTTCGAATAGCTGATGATAAGGTTAAAGCTGATAAAGTTATAAAAATGGCGGTATTGGCTATCTAGCAGATATTTTAATGGGAAAGTAATTCACATCAATGCAGTGAGTCATTAATTAAGGCCACAAGATCCTTCGAAGTATTTTGCATATAAAAACGGTAGAATGTATTATGCCTTCCGGCAGAATATTGTTCAGTTATAGGAATTGCGATCTTGATCAAATATTTTTTCCACATTAAATTTTAACTACCATCAGTTCGTACGCCTATTGCGAAAGCAATTCTTTGCTACGCTGTTGAAACTAAATTTCGGCGTAAGAAACAAACACTGTGATGACCAAAAGATTCGCATTGAATGGTATGTCACAAGCTTATCTGTTCGACTGAAGGACGCCGCACAAATCCATGCATATATGCGAGAGCTTTAGGGAAGACTAGAATGACAGCGTTTAGCGACGCTAAATCATGAGCATACGACCGCATACACAGAATGGATTTTCAACTGCTTTTGTTTGTTATTCCGAGTTTATTATCTTCTGGAACATCCGTTTTTGCACCTCGAACTAGTCAATACTTCGCAACCATACGGCTTCTTTCCAAGGGACGATAAAATATTTTGGTACATAACTATGTCCCATTCGGTACTTCAAGGCGAGATAGCCAGGCAATGTATGATCTCCCTGATATGCATCGCCACATCAAATGTTTTAGCAGACTGGAGAATTACAAACTCTTATTTTGCGTAATCTAACTTCTCCGTAGTCAACATGATTCTGAGTAGTAAAATCCTGTATACGCCTAATCTTAATTCCTCTTCAAAGTTATCAGACGTGACTGATGAACTTAAGCAACGTTCTGATATACCAACGCAAAACTAGGCCAAACCAATATGTGATATGCAGCGATATTAAATGAGCCTCGCTTAAATACAGTTGTGATAATGACCTCAGGCTCTTCAGTCTTGCTCTTAGCCTTAGTCTGGTTGTGATTAATTCTATTTTTAACATTAATCTCAGCAACACGATATAACAAGTTACAATTTAACACAGGATGAGGGATCGATGAAATATCTCAGTACTCCGATCAACCAAATTCTGATAATCAGGTGATAGTTGTCCTCTCTCCAATAAACAGGGGCGTAGCACGTGTACTGCACGAAATCAATCCATGAATCTGGTCAATCGCTTGAGAGACCAATACACAGAGGCGTTCTTGTTATGCACGACTATGCGTATACCAAAAAAAATAAAAGATTGCGGAATTACAAAATGGAAGCCAATGCCGATGATATAAAACCGCTGGAATATCTAACAATCTATGAAGAAATAACGAATAAAAAACGTCACGTATTGTTACTATTTACTAGCACGTGATGTACAACACTCAGCATCTGCAACGAAACAAATTCAGCACACGCAGCCTATGAGGATCTAAACTGGCTTAATATAGCTAAAAGTTAGATAGAGTAAAGAAACGTAGGATCATCCTTAAGTTGTATGCGTAGATCTAACATAATGACGATTGCCAATTTGCCAGTGGAATACGGATTGTCTAATTACGGAAGCGTAGCTCATCAATCACATCCAAAATACCCTCAATCAGCCAACTATCGCGAACAGTATGTTTAGTGAAATTTTATCTGGCTACAGGGACGATATCAAAATTGTTTTTTATTATCAGACTTGCGGTTTAATGCAAGTATGTGTTAGGTGTTGCGAACCTAGTAACAAATTAGTCTAGCTGTGACCAGAAGGGAAACCATATATCCATGTTTGTGCTCTATGACTCCACCGCAGGAGCCATACGCCCTTAAATCCACTATATATTTGGTCAAGAATGGAATAGACTACAATCTCCTTAGACGAATGCAAACCTGCAATAATGAAGTTTTTAACATCATGTTCAATGATAATGCGACTCAACGCTAACCTACACTATATAATATATATATATATATATATATATATATATACTGAGTCTGTAAGATACCAACAATATGGCAATTGTTAGTAACCGATACTAACATTATTGTACCAAAAGGTACATGGTACTAACACTATGGTTTCCGAGTCGGAACATGGTAGCCACATGATGGATATCAATTTATGCTATAGTTCACCGAAATTGAGAATTACAACAATTTCTGAACACCTGTTACTCCAGTAAATCCATACACTCTGGCCTTGATCGATATCAGTTATCACATTTCGCGATAAGCATGACATCATTCAATTCAATATATTACAGTTAAATACTGTTTGTTACGGTTTAATGGTAAATATAAATCCAACAGAATCAATGGCAGAAATTGCAACGATTAATGCTTTTTGAAATAAAGGCGCAGAAGGATATATACACGCTGTATCACTAATTCAATAACGGAATATGTTAGAAATAAACTGGTATGTTAGTGTGGTTCTACATTCACAATAAAGTGGTTCAACTACTCCAAACAACTAGTGGTCTAAATCTGCGCTGTGCTACTATATCCTTAACAATTAGAAAAGTCTGAGGGAAGCCAACTACTCCCACTGGAACATAGTAGTACCCGGCTTCCTGAAAAAGAAGATGCTCACATTGTCGTTTCTTTATTGATTCATAACAAGATTATCAGTCAGATATTAAAAGATCTCAATAGCGCCCAGATGCACATCGTTATACAATTCATCTATAAGAAGCATCATTATGTATCTCTCCGGAGTTCTTATACTCAGAGAAAAACTTTTAAAATGGATCGACAACATCAACCACCAACTAAAAATCTTCGATAAGCTATGCATGCGCTCGGTTTGATTAAGGTATTAAGCTGGAGCAAAATTAATGAGTGGCCAAGTTTACCCTTCTTTCCATAAGCCATCACCATCCCATTTCCTTAAGAAACGCTGATATTTTAAGAAGGGCATTACCTGACAAGATCACTTTTAGGTGTTACTTTCTGAACTACTACGGCAATTACGGTGAATACGTGGAACCGAAAAAGAATAAGACCAGCACTCGAATGGACGGCTAATATTGTTGAAAGAAAACGAGATCTAGTCAGCAAAAACCTATGAAAACATTGGAATAAAAAAATCTGATTCATTGGCCAGTACATACGAAAAGATTTACTGCTTTTATGACTGTAAAAGAACTCTACGTCACCCAAACCTAATGATAAATAATGAGTTTTCCACCACTTAGCCAGGCTTTTACCTAAAGCTGGCTAGTAACATATCAGAGATTTTATAGGTAGTTTGTGCACGGAAAGCTGATTTAATCAGCAGAAACTTTCTCTCGGCATTTGACACCAAATGTTAAATGTGCAGTGCAGCCGAATTCGTGGTTTCCCACCAGAAAGGTGGGTCTTTTGGTTGCCAGAGGAAAAATGCCTAAGTCTACGGATCTCCAGGTCCGGCAAGTTATTCCATATTGGCATTGATTCTTCTCGAAGCCACTTTGTTAGAGGCCAAGATTGATGATAATGTACGTAGATATGCATGTAAAATATAGTCAATGAAGCAATGGTACGTGGCAGAGGTTTCCGCTACAGTCCGACTACAGCAAAATTGAAGAAATGAAAGTAGACGTGACAATGATGTTTAGCACCTAAAATACCAATTTTTTAAACGTAGTAGCTCAAATTAAATTGACGCAATTTCTGAATAATGGTCCAAGAAAGCTTTTCTTACAGCATACACATGGAAATAGTTTTGCTATTCAATCGAAACGCTACGGTGCAGCAGATCAGAATAGTTAATTTAATTGTGTTGACATACAGGTAAACCGTAAATCTATGTAACATCTGTATTCATTTCGCATTCATTTTCTTACGGTGACGTTCGAATACAAATATTGGATCGATCAATAAGTTCATTCTTTAAAAAAAAATTAAGCAAAGATTTACTCGTACAAAAAGCATTAACTTAGGATGACATGCTTAAATTTGCTTTAAAAATTTATTTTGTCATTTTGGTTGTAAAAACACCACAACAGCTTTACTTGAGCTTGTGTGGATGATGGATGCCACGAGCAGAAATCCATTGATGGAGAAGGGCATAAAATAGAGATAAGAACTCAATTTGGTGTAATTTAGCATAAATATTTAACATTTAATTGCGCAAGTTGTTAACCACAGATAAATTGATAGTTGATAAATAAAGACGCCAAATAGTTAAATCTATAATTTGGCACCACAGGCGTTCCTAAACCGAATATTCATATGAACAACAAGCTATAAAACCATGCATGTACCCATTCAGATTTACTGTGGAGCAAAGAAGAGCAAACTAAAATCATAAATAAATTTTTTGCAATAATCACGCATAGAAAAACTAATTTTGTGGTAAACAGCAAAACTGACAAACATATTTAATCTTACCCATCTGCATTTAGTTTTTGCTGCAGCTCCTTAGCATCCGCTAGTGAAAGACTGCAAAGTTTTTCGGTTATTGTTTTTGCATCTGCCTTGAACGATCTACCCAAAACACTTTTGTTTGGAACACATTCGATTATTGTCTTCAATTGCTACAAAAATTACACAAGCAAACCAATAAATATAACAAAAAAACAAGAATGTTAAGTTATGTTATTGAAGTATTATGACTCTCTAGCAGAATTTGCGGGATGCTTCAGAGAAACTTTTTCAAACACAAACAAGTTGCTCCTTATATGAACATTGATTGAACAGGCGGTGATAACATTTACTATTATCAAGGTTGCGAACTTGATCTAAACACCTGATCCATTAAGTACTTATATCTTGTCCGTATAAACTAAGAATTGTATAGTGTAGAAAAGGCAATTCATTCAGTAATAACATTATTAGTTTATACTGACAAAATGTAAGTACTTAATAATTCAGGTGTGTTTATATCAAGTTCGCAACCTTGATTATAGTAAACGTTATCACCGCCCGCGCAATAAATGTTTGTTTAATTATATAAATGTTCATTTCAATACCGCTTCCCCATCTAGTGTGGTTTCTGATAGTAATGACAGATTGGGATGGTTAATTGGAGCTAGGGTCTAAATTGATACCATAAGAGCTCCACCTAAAAGAGAAATAGCTAACCGAGTTACATTAGTTAGTATATGACTGAAAGTTGTGTTTAGTGTGCGGCAAGGTGCCTCAGTGGTTAGAGCACCAGATTCCGAAGTAGACATGCCCAGGTTCGAGCTCTGTCCAGTACATGAGTTCCCAATAAGGGCAAAATCGGTGTACTGGATGAATTGCCTTATCTACACTATATAATTCTTAGTTTACACTGACAAAATTTAAGTACTTAATGG
Organism: Eudiplozoon nipponicum; assembly: GCA_029291075.1. NCBI lineage: Eukaryota > Metazoa > Platyhelminthes > Monogenea > Mazocraeidea > Diplozoidae > Eudiplozoon > Eudiplozoon nipponicum. The sequence goes on from JAQBSW010001528.1 coordinate 25,448, forward strand.
GTCAGGCGCTAATATCAATTTTGCAACTTTGATTATAGTAGAAGTTGGTATACCTATAAAACAAAGAAAGATAACGCGAAATTTTATACAATGCTTAGATTACACCGAATATATATATATATATATATATATATATATATATATATGGGATTGGTTTTTATATCATGTTCGCAATCTTGGTTTAAATAATTGTTAAAAATGCGCGCAATTATTGATTTTTTAAACCAAACGGTCGACGCTCATTGCATTGGAAACAACTGTACGTTTAAATAGTATACGTAATCAAAATTAAAGAATATATTGTGGGAAACCTATAATTCTTTAACCGTAATTATCTAAAAGATAGAGATTAAAAATTAAATGAGAAAAGCTGATAATGACATATCGTGCACTGGTAGTCAAATATATGCGTGAAATAAAATTGAATATTACTAACAGTAATACATATAGATTAAACGAAAATGTTGCTTATATAACTTAGATAATTAACTGTCACCCAACATGATTCGTTTTATGATGTAAACATTAATGTAATTACATGTTCATAACACTCAAATTATTAGGTATTTTAATATTTCGATCAACTTATCGGCTGACCTATTGCGAATAATACTCCTTCTATTAACAGGATACAAAAATTGTTAAATTGTATTGCCTATATATGTATATGTGGCGAAAGCTGCAAACAGTTAATGTTCGTGACTGCATAGAAATTGTGCAGCCGACATTTCAAGTCAAGTTCAAGGTATGCGAGACTGCTAGAGGTGAGAGCCGCATATCTAAATTTGATTTCCATATATATTTATTGCGGTTTGATCCTCGATAGTCAGTTTGCCGTCGTACTCTGATGATGATCATGGAAGGTCGAAACGCGTCAGTGCGTTGCTGCTGGCGGTAGTTTTGTTATGTTGTTCGACGACTGGTTAAATACAATGGGATTGGTGTTTACTTCAAGCTCGCAAATTTGATTTAAAGAATACCAAAATCTTAACCACAAATTTGTCTAAATGAAAAGATAGATCTACTTCTGGCAATATGCAATATAACCTAATTTACACATACTTTTTGTGTTTACACGTAAATCATTAGTAGGAGCCGATACTACGCCTAATACCCACAATATATTTTATCAAGAAATGTGGGACAGGTAGACGTTACAATCTCTTATACTAATGTGCATTTCAGCAGTAATTAAGTCAACTTAAAATAATGTCCCTGAAAAATCGAATTCTGGTTCTATTTGATCAAATTTGTTACTAGGTAAGAAATGTTTAATACATATTTGAATACATATGAGCCCTCCACAACAAATAATATGTAATGTAAAATATAATTACTCCTTCATAAGCCTGAACGTATACAAACTTGTTGAATTACATTCACGCACACATTAAACATATATATGCCAAAAATTAATTCAAGTTAGCTTTTGTTTTAGATATTCCTTACAAACACATGAGATAAATCTAAAACTAAGTTAACTTAAAATTTCATGCAATGAAAATCTATCAGAGTTGACAAAACTAACAATAATAATTATTTTTGTAAAAATCATTAATAAGGCGAATTTAAAAACTAATAAACGGAAAACCAAGAAATTTTAAGTAAAGTTTGTGCAATCAATGATTGCTGTTCTTGACAGCATAGAAATTGTGCTAAATTTCCTGCCAAGTACAATATGTGCGAGACTGCTGGGCGTGAGAGCGCATATCCAATTTTGCTTTCCATGTATATGCAATGCGGATTGATCCTCGCTAGTCAGTTAGCCGTTGCACTCCGATGATGATCAAGGAAGGTCGATACACGTTAGTGCGTGCAACTTGCGATAGTTTTGCTTGTGTTCGACGACTGGTTACATACAATGGGATTTGTGTTTACTTCAAACACGCAAGATTGATTTATAAAATGTTACAACCACCCGCGCAATCAATGATTGGTTAATTGTATTGCCTATATATATATATATATATATAGAGTATATATATATATATATATATATATATATATATATATATGTGTGTGTGTGTAAAAAAAGAGCTGCAAACAGCTAAAATTCGTGATTGATTTAAAAAAATATTAAGATGTAGTTGACAAATTCACCTATCCGGTCAGCTAAATAAATAATTTAGGCAATACGACAGACATAGTGAAGAAATAATCCCGAATTCCTTAACTTATGGCAAAAAATGGATATCTTTCTTCGCGTCCATTTAGGCGGATTATTCATCTAAGCTAAATACGCTCACTCATTAACCATTCTTCTTCTGTCGTATACAATATTTTAAAACATGAAGCATTTTTTGTATATTCTGAGGTAATTCCGTTTGTGATGATGAAGACTGTATGAATAAAACGTAAAAGCACCAATCTCAGTCAAATTATATTCGCGGCTTCAATTGTAAGAAACAGTCAGATACAAAAAAATCTCACGGGAGCCTATAAATTCCGGAATAGCAGTTTAAATACAAACTAGAATGTGGTAGACGAATATCTTGCCAGGAAATGGAGCACTACATGCTGACATATAAGGTTTCGAGTACACATTGACCATAGTAAACTATTCAGAAACCAAACGATTTAGATTGTAATAGGTGGAAACATTCAAGGTACAATTAACGGTGACCTCGAGCTCTTATTACTTTTAGCAAGTAGAATGACATATTAAATGCGGAAAAGAACAGAACGCAAGTTGACACGACCAATTTACATTCTAACTCGTGTCAAAGAGTTCTCGAAAATACCTGCGTCGATGCAAATATTGCACATGAGGAGTAGCATGATACACTCTTGAAAAAAGTCGAAACCGATTATGACTAAAATGCATCTCAGCCGAGTACACCAGAACCTTCTATATCGGAACACAATGCGAGACTACGATAATTAGATAATGAACATTTGGAAACTGCTTAATAAGGTTCAATTGCAATGACGAACGACGTCTAAACTCCATTTACAGTCTATTAATATGTTAAACCTGCGCTGTGATAATAGTACAAACTTCCTATTACGTTTTATCTAGTGTGTCTACGAAGTTAAGATATAATTCATCATAAATCCACAGCAAAGCACAGGACGTTGGTAGCGTCCTCAACTAGAAGTGTGACGGTCGAAGAATGTTAAAAATTAGGGCCATATTACAGAAAGCAAACGGGTTATATAGCTTGACTTTCGAGATACAGGCCAACGGTAGCATAGGTTTCTTTTTATAGCTCTACAGGCGCTAAAAACCGCGCAGTTGACAGTATTTTCGAGAAACCAGTATTTTACTTGTATCAGATACACGAATGATTGTTTAGAATTTGAATAGCCTTCGAGAAGGGATGATTTATTTGGTTGTGACACTCAAATTAATGCAAACCTATATATTGAATGAATTAAAATATAAATAAATTCACAAACGAAGGCCTTTCCATAAAACAACAAATACCCGAAATAAACATTAAAAAGGTTCACCAAAATTATATTTTTATCTCCTGGACACGAAACACAAAACTCAACAAAAATTTACTAGCATCCAGGCAAGCCCGAACACCCATAAGGCCAGTCTTTACAACGGTCAATCGAATTGGCAAGAAACTGGGGAAAACAGTCGTTCAAACGGCATCACTAAGATCGTTAACTGTGACGGGAATTGCAAAATAATGGAACGATCAAAATGCGCTGCTACCAAAGAGACGAAATGAAAGTGAAGAACAAGGTAAAACGAAATAAAACATACAGAGAAAAAACATTCCTCCGCATAACATCCAATAAAGCGAATAGTTGATAGAAATTCATTCTATCAATACAAAAATGGCCAGACCCAAACGTCACTGCAATACAATGAGAATGACACATACACGCACGAATACGCATATGTATACACACATAAAAATCAATTCGTAATAAATCGCCAACTATAAATAGAAGTAAAACAGAAAATCAATATAATTGCCAACCACTAAATGACATGAAAACCCAGGAGATATATATATGTGTGTGTGTTTTGTATATTACAGAAGTACTTCCAAGGAAATGCAATAAATTTAATTTTCCGAAGTATGCTTAATGTATGTCTTTAGAATTATGATGAAATGAAACTAACATATTTCGTCAGAATTCATTCTATGCATAGCAAAACTAAAAACAATTAGTCAAGATGAAATTAGTTATATGCAAGTATATAAATATCAACTCCAAAATAACCCTCGAAAGTCTACCAAAATGAGGTGCAACTCAATTCATCAAACACGTGAATAAATATTTTTGAGCAAATATATTGACAGTTATTTTAGACGACTACGCTTGGTTTAAACCTCACTTTTTAAAGAGCGTTAGTAAATAATGCAATTAACTTATGTGTATCTGTAACACAGAAAAGAAATATATGATTAAAAAAATCCTATGATTTTATTTTTGAAAAAAATGAGTAATGAATGAATGTATTTAATTATTAGTTATGCTTAGTGGTAGACACCATAAAAAATGTCGTAAATCAATCAGTTGTTTCTGCTGAAGCTGTAAATAGTTCGGTATATATAAAACAAAATATATACATTAAAACAAGCTGTGTGCGATGTTGTGCGACTGGTATTTATCTTAAGCATGAAAGCTTAATTTAAAGAATTGTTATCAACAAGCGCGGAATCAGAGATTGTATAATTGTATAAATTATAAAAATACGGAGAAAGCTGCAAAAATGTAATGTTCGCTAATTTACAGTCCTTTCCAGACAAGTACAAGATGTGCACGCCTAACAAATGCAAGAGCCATATATCTGCTAGTTGCAGTGACAAAATTTGAGACCGAGAACGCTCTAATATCTCCATTTAGGACTGACGTAAATAAAAGAGAAGTTGCACACAGAAGTGCAAGAATTAATGTGAAGCAGAATCAGTATAATGATGGAAGTATCTGTGGAGAATTAATTTTCAAATTCGTTAAAACAAAAGACGCGCTTTATACGAGCAAACTTCCATAATTCATTAAAAATACAGGTTGCGTCTGGTAACATGTCTTCTTGTGATTATTTGCATGGGTCGTACAGGATATTGTTAATGTTAATTGCAGAGTTGTGGATAACTAAGTATAGGCTAGATGAAGGAATAAATTTGAACACGGAGGGAATCTGTATAAACGACACAATTAACATGGATAATTATAATAATGGCGACCGAACCCAAGTGTTAGAAATCGAATCTTTGCTCGTATTTACATCCCATTTAAACCAGTTATATCCAGCTATCATCTGAATGTTTGCAACCCTGGATGTGGTGAGACAAATCAAAAGTCCCTGTGCGATATCTCGTTTGAAGCACTTTTTGTACGCAAGAAAGTCCAGGAATTAGTGAAACGTACGATGACAGTCCAATTAGAATTGCCAATAGACCGTTCATATGCCACATTTAAACGAAGAATATAGTACCATTTTTCTGCCAGGATCCAGGTTTTTTCGTAATAATACAGACGTAAAACACAACCGGGTTATCTGTCCCTGGATACCATGCAACGCATCCAGTGGTGAATCTCCAATCAACCTGAAGTTTTCCCATCACCTATACACTGATTGAACTTGCGAGATATGGATCTATATTTTGCACTCTGGGAGGCCATCAAATAGGGGTCGACAACATCATGTATTAGCCCCATTTCAATGACCGGACGATGTGAGATACCTTCTGAAAATTCTAGGCAGCATATACAGCGGGTTTGTAACGGGCAGCGGCCTCCAGTGGCTTGAAAGTAGTTTCAATACGCAAAAAACCAACTGTCGCCAATGCATCGCCTAGTAGACAGCAAAGTCAAGAGAGAACGGTCATTTCAATGGAGCAACAGGATCCAATCATAACATGAATATTGATTAACGGGGTTGCTGTCGAGAAAAAAGCCTTTCTGAGCCTAACAATTTTGGGTCGACGGAAGAGAAGCAGCAGAGCATTCTACAATCTGCTTAGAATCGGATGGGCTACGAACAAAAATAAAACTGAAAAACGTTGCCACACGTACGAATTTCTAATAAAGTTACAATGTTAAAACTTATCAACAGGCAGTCTGTGATTATGCAATAGAATACTGCATCCGATGTTTCGGTGTTACCCATGGCTTGGTCGCTACACAAGGTACAACCTACGTAGGCAAATGTGTATCAGGCTTATGGCGCGGCGCTGGTGGCTATAGGCGAATGGTGACCAAAAGTTAATAACATATAAAATATATACTGTCTTTATTGTGACGTATACCCAGGCACCCCAATTAATATTCGACTTTATCATAAAATGATTAATGACGAATGATTATTAGAATAAGCATATACGCCTCTCGATGCAGAACAGTACGAGTTCCATAAGGTCGATTTGAAGCGTTCCGATGTATGATAAGTTGTTAGTTTCCAGGGTGATGGAGTATATGTTGCTCCTCTAAAGTAGCTAGATGATAGAGGCCGTCGTCCTTGATCCAAACTCATTCGCACTTTCAGCTTCTATGGTTCACGTGACCAAAAAGGCTGGTTCGCTCAGACTGACGGACAATTTCCGGCAATTAAACATAGTGACCAAACCTGAATTTTTTTATGCTGGTCTTGTACAATCTGTACTTACAGGAATTGATAGGCAAGTGGTTTGCTTTGATGGACCGAAAGCAGAGCTGTTGTTAAAATGGCGTTTGTCCCAAAGACCGTTTAAATGTTGAAATACATGTACCACAGGTTAGTTTCAAATTCGCGCGAATACCGTTTGATCCAATGAACGCACCAGGTGTTCCAAAATCTTGTAAACTCCTTCGTGTCCGACATACCTTGTACTACAGCGTACGTTGACAATGCTATTATATGGTTAACTACGAATCAACAATTGCTTACTTGGCTGCAGATGGCACACAAAGCCGTAGAATGGCGATTACATTTTAATTTTCAATATGTACGGATAGGTCGGCAAGTATGGTCCCTAAGCCACCCGGCCACAGTAGATTGATATATTTTCTTATATGTAAACGTACATCCTATCAAGGAGCATAATATGCCCTCTCATTAATAAACAGTTGCGACGATTAATTGATATGATGAATTTCTACAGACCATATCTCGCTGGGATGCCGGTTATCCAACGATCATTGTCAAAGTTTACTAGTGCTGAAATACAGTTTCGTTTAACGGAGGAGAAATGGATAAACATCACTATTTTTACTTTCCCGGAGGGAAACAAAGCAATTATGTATTAGGTTTTGCGAACCTAGTAACAAATTAGTTCAGTTGTGACCAGAAGGATAAACCAAAGGCAGCATGAACGGAAAGTATAATCTCATGCACATTCGTTTCGTGCTTACTGGCGACTCATCAGTAGGAGCCGGTATTACGCCCTTTAACCACTATATATTTGGTAGAAGAATGTGGGGATGTCTGTTGGTCCTTCTGGTCGCAACTGAACGTTAATTTGTTACTAGGTTCGCACTTCCTTTCAACTCTACTACATATATTAGTTCTTCACAACAAGCCATTTAACTGTAAAACAAAGCAATTGACAGAGGCTTCAGGCATAGGAACAGTATTACAACGACAGTCCGACGCAATATTTAGGTCGCACCCTCACAAAGGCTGTGCGAAACTGTACCTTTACCTAAAAAACTAACGACCGTACAATAGGCTTATGATAAACCAGATATTTTGTCATTGGTGGACATATAACCGTCTTTATCGATCACAAAGTACTAGTACACTGGCGGTCATAATCTATCGAAAAGAAAGGAGTAGCCAGAGTAATTGGAGAACTCGAGAATTTTAATGCAACGATTCGCCATCAATTTGATATCTAGATTAATGCAGCTGATGCGCTCAACAAAATTTCGACTGTTCGAGTATCGCTTATCAAGATCTCCGAAGTAAAGAGCAATGATGTCATAATCCATGAAGTAGTCAGTCAGCTGAAAATCTGCACATCGACATCCGCACCTTATGAAGCGTTCACCCTACAACACGAGCTACTGTTGTGGAAAGGACAAACTTCAATAATATATGCCGGAGTCCACAACAATAGAAAAAATGTTTTTTGGCATGAAACACAGGGATATTTCGGTGCTGTATGTCTCATCAAAACATTGCAATCTCGATTGTATTGGCCCTGCTCGTCCTAAGACATTCGTAACTATTCTTTAAATGATTCTGTCCGAAATCATTTTTTCCTTATCAAATTGGTGGCGAGTAAGTTTACCCGATGGGTCGAATTTGCACTATTGAGGAAAATCACAACAGAGAATATTGTGAAGTACTTAGAGGGGCGCTGGTTCAGTCGATTTAGAGCACCACAAGACATTGTTGCCAGCCAGGGTGCACAGATCATTACAATAATCTTAACATAAAGCATTCTCGGCCTGCAAAATATCACCTTTAGACTAATTCGATAGTTGAGCAAACACAACGCACGATCGATTTGCGTTCATGGGTTGTCACTTTGCACTCTCAGTTTCGCTAGGATTCAATTGATCCCTATTTCCAAGTACGCATCGAGTTTGCCTTCTTCGTGGCTGGGTGCGGATACGTTCCTTTCTTCCGAAGGCTTCAACATCGTTCGTACTAACTACTGGAAATGAGGTTCGATCTAATCTTCGTTGACTGTCTACGATTCCGTACAATATTTACTGTATCATCCTCAGGCCACAAAGCACAAATACACAGTACAATGTTCACAATAGCAGATTTAAGCAAATGTGGTAATCTCGTTCCGAAACAGTTATATTTGTATATAGTTTTAAAACTGTATCGACTCACTAATGGTTTTAAACAAAGATTTGGTCTCAGTAACTAAACTCTATATATGCATATGCATGGAGTACATGAAAACATTATCATTATCATTTCCAGTCATACAAAATTCAAAAGTGACTAATGTTTTACTGCCATATAACCATAATGATTGAGAAATGTATATAAATGAAAGCAGATATAATATTTAAGACAAATTATTAGTGAGATTTACAGAGAGAGAGAGAGGCAGAGAGAAGGAATGCCTATCTACTATGAGTAAGTTTATCAGGATAACTCACAGAAATGAGGCAAACTAAACTACGCTACAACACCATTATGGCCAAGTTAGCATTTGGGCAAGGCAACATCAGCAATACAGCTTCCTTGCGGATTTCACTGTATCACGTCATAAACAAACCGAACCTCGCAGCTAACTTTATCCTACTAAAAAAAGAAAGTTATGAAGACGATTCTACTAGACATCTGCAACAAAATCGCCACTGAGTTCGATTCGATGCCATATCGCTAAGGGTTTCTAACCAAGAACTATGATGCGTACGAGGGCCCCAATTTGGATGTTAGTGACTTCAATTGTTTTTGCCATGTAAAATCTGTCCACCTTGTTTCTGACGTCAATCTGGTGCTGGATGAGAGAACAGAGCTCTCTTGGGCAATCGAAATGAGGGCATACGCAAAACGTGACCGAGCCAACGAAGTTGATGGAGCCTTATTTGTTTTTCTAACGACGAGCTCTTATTGTCAGATCCAAAAATATGTCTACGGATGTCAACGTTAGTTATTCATTGTTGGTAAAAAAACACGTGCTATACTTCTCAAACAACGTTGATCGAAAGCCTGTAAGTCTCAAATCCTCAACTCTAAGAGGCCAAGTTTCACTAGCGTACAGATGTATTATAAACACGACCTTTAAGGCAAAGTGAAATATTCGCGTTTCTCCATAAATGACGAAGGTTCGAGAAAGCTACTCTAGCTTTCGCGATCCGTATTCTCATCTCGTCGGTCATATTGCCTACGTTATTGATAGAGCTCCCAAGATATGTAAACCTGTCGACTATGTCAAGATCTTCATTCTGCAGTCGCAACGTTGGAGTGAGTGGTGGGTGATCCTGTAACAGTATCTTACATTTAGAGGGTGCGAATTTCATACCGAAAGACGGAACAACGTTTGCTAATCTATTTAAGGTGGTCTGGGCAGCATGCTGATTGTCGAATAATAGTACGATATCGTCCGCATAGTCAAGATCGACTAGTTTATCTCCCGGGAGAACTTCAACTCCAGCATCCTGAATGTGTGAGAGAGTGTTGTTCATAATAGCATCGATTACAAAATTAAACAAAAATGGGGAAAGTGGACAACCTTGACGAACACCACTGCTGGTTGTAAAGTTATGCGTTAATTCGTTGTAGACCTTAACGCGACCAGAAGTATTTGTGTAGAGAGCTCGTATAATATTAACAAATTTTGTGGGCACACCGCTTTTCGACAAGATATGGAATAAAACATTGCGATCCACCGAATCAAATGCACCCTTGAAGTCTAGAAAGACGACTATTGTGGGACGGTGATATAAATGTCTCTGTTCGAGAACTTGCCTTAACGTAAAAATATTATCTATACAACCTCGTCCTGCGCGGAATCCGGCCTGTTCTTCTCTTGTATGTGATTCACGTGAAGCGCTAAGACGACGTAGGATAATCGAAGCAAATAACCTTGATACGACCGGAGTCAAACTTATACCACGATGGTTATCGCACGAATTACGATTGCCTTTTTTGAAGATGGGAATGATGGTCGACTCATTCCAGTCAAGTGGTACGGTTTCCTCATTCCATATAGTATGAAAAAGTTTGGTCAACGCTCCTGAAATTATATCGCCACCATCCTTAAACAATCCCGGAAGCAGATCATCGGGGCCTGCGGCTTTGCGGCGTTTAAGAGATAGGATTGCATCGCGTACTTCTAACTCGGATGGTTCTTCGGGACTAACATTCCACACTGTTGATGCAGACATGCTTTCGGGAATCGGAACTGACGCGGGTGGCCAAGAAAATTGATCTCTAAAGTGTTCAGCCCACCTGTCAAGACGACTTATTTTATCGGTTATTAAATCGTTGTTACTATCATTTATAGTTTCACTAACTTTTAATTTTCTCGGACCTGTTGCGCGGATAAGTTGGAACAAACAGCGACTATTACCTGACGCGAAAGCTACTTCCATTTCTTCAGCCTTTCTGGTCCAAAAGTTTTCGAGATCGACTTTTAGACTGCGCTTAAGTTGGCGTCTTATATTGCGACGGGTATTATTATGAGTCGAGCCAGGTGGAATTTGGCGCCTTATTTCGAGTATCTCCATAGATTTTACAGAGAGCCAGTGATTATTTCTACGGGGGCCTGCTATGCCACATACAGTAGTACCTGCATTGTGCATAGTGGAACTTATCTTGGACCAAAGTATATTCGGATTTTCGCCATCCAGACCAGTTAGATTAGCCTTAAGAATATTTTCATAATTTTGTCGGAAGGACGGTTGTTCGAGTTTTCCTACATCAATTTGGGGTTTATTCTTAATTATTTTCCCGGAAAATTTTAGTGCAAATCTACAACGGATAAGTGCATGGTCCGAGTCGACATAAGTGTTCCAAAAAGAACGACAATCCTGGATGCAACCACGCCATCTATAACTAATTGCTACATGATCTATTTGAGTCCACCGTTGTCCGGGTGCTGGAGGACGCCATGTAGCACAACGTTTAACACTACGTCTGAAGTTTGTACTACTTAAATATAGTCTATGTTCAGTGCAGCTATCCAAAAGCCGTTCACCATTATCGTTGCGAGTCGAGCTTAGAGTGTATCTTCCACCTAAATGAAATTCTGAGGCAACGATGATAACGGTTTTTTGCTTTGATTTTAGTAGATGTATTTAAACGTGCCGCACACAATCGACTATTTAAAGGGATCCATTCAATTAAGCAAGCTTCAGCTCGCGCGCTAAGGGCAATACCAACGCCCCATTTACCGGCTTGAGAGAACTCTGTGGAACCAGATGTTCGAAGCCAATAACGCGTAGATAGGGATGGTGCAACCAGTTCTGTAATGCACGTAGGATCCTGTATTCTGGTTTCAGATACGCAACATATGTCGATTTCTAATTTATCCAACGTACGAGCAAGAGATTCTTGCTGTCCAAGTTGTTTTAATGTTCGCACATTAAATGCGCCTACGTTAAAACCTAACCTAGGTTTAATGAATGATCGTCTACTAGAACCATTTTCGATATTTGGCAACCTGGTATTGGGCTCAGTGTTATGATCTAAACCAACCATATTTATAGTATCTAAAAGAGTGTTATTGTTAGATTGAGAAGAGGAAGGGGAAGGAAAGGAGGCAGAATCGGAGATAAAGTTGCCTGCAGTAGCCCGATTTCGCTTATCCACCCTGCGCGGCTCAGCAGATAAGGCGACCCTTTTTATACTGCGCGACGGCCGATGCAGTATGTAATTATTGTAAGTTGTACTTGTCATGGTTATATGTGGACTGTAAAAGAACACTAGGTCGCCCATTCCTAGTGATGGTTTTTATTCTGAGTTTTCCTTCTCCTAGATAGTCTGCCAACCAAGGCTGATGAGCACTATCTGCCCAGATGCCAGTGGCCAAAGTTTCCTTCAGCAGCCGAAACTTGCCCTTCACGTCTGGAACGCTTGCTCTCATTCCGTCACTACACATTTAACAAAAAACGCTACAGAGCAATTAGACTAAACTCGAGGCCTTACATGAAATGGGATGATGGCTGTGTCCATTTATGACTCGTCAAGGTTCATGCTACCAATCCCGAGTTGACTAGCTTGAGCCCGCCGGTCGTCGAGCCGAAATTTCAATGACTACTGGCCAAACAACTATATATAATATATATATATATATATATATATATATATATATACTACAAATGGCCGGCAAACCCTTACCTTTTAAATTTCTGGTATACATAATCTCCTCTAGTGTCATCATCATCATTATCATCATTTCCAGCCACACAAAAGTCAAGTGACTAATGTTTCACTGCCATATAACCATAAGGAGTGGAAAAAAAGTATATAAGTGAATTTAGATAAATTATTATTGAGATTTACGAGAGAGGGAGAGGGGTAGAGAGAGAAGGAAAACCTTGCTACTATGAGTAAATTTATCAGGATAACTCACAGAAATGAGGCAAACTAAACCTCTCCACAACACCATTATGGCCAAGTTAGCATTCGGGCAAGGCGACATCAGCAACACAGCTTCCTTGCGGATTTCACCGTATCACGTCATAAACAAACCGAACCTCGCAGCTAACTTTGCCCTACTAAGAAAAGAAAGTTACGAAGATGATTCTACTATACATCTGCAACAAGATCGCCACTGAGCTCGATTCGCTGCCATATCGCTAAGGGTTTCTAACGAAGAACTGTGATGTGCACGAGGACCCCATCCCGGCAGACGAGTGGATCCTATACTACCCAATTTGGATGTAAGTGACTTTAATTGTTTCTGCCATGTCAAAATCTGCCCACCTTGTTTCTTACGCCAATTTGGTGCTGGATGACTGAACAGAGCTCTCTTGGGCAATCGAAATGAGGGCATACGCAAAACGTGACCGAGCCAACTAAGTTGATGGAGCCTTATTTGCTTTTCTAAAGACGAGCACTTATTGTCAGATCCAAAAATACGTCTACGGATGTCAACGTTAGTTATTCGTTGTTGGTAACCAACATGTGCTATACTTCTCAAACAACGATGATCGAATGCCTGTAAGCGTCTCAGATCATCAACTCTAAGAGGCCAAGTTTCACTAGCGTATAGTAAGACTGCGCGTACAGATGCATTGTAAACACGACCTTTAAGGCAAAGTGAAATATTCGCGTTTCTCCATAAATGACGAAGGTTGGAGAAAGCTACTCTAGCTTTCGCGATCCGTATTCTCACCTGGTCGGACATATTGTGCGCAGAATGTTAATTGAAGGGGAGATGGAAAATATCGAACATGCGTGGTATAACTGTAATATAACGATGTAACGGTAATTAAAGTTAAAATTTATAATTGAAAGCAACCAATAAACTTGATTTCCTGATTCAGTCTTTGGCAAAGAACTAATAAATACACATTTGCGTATTAGGTATTGCGCACCTAGTAAAAATAAGTTCAAACATGACCCGATGGATAAACCAAAGAAAACAAGTTACTTCGATAGAATGAGAGTGCAAGCTAAAGCGACGCTTAGGTTTAGACTAAATAAAGAAAGAAAGGAAGAGATAGTAAGGACAAACTATTAGTAACCCACACAAATGCTCTACAATATATAATAATATGCACGTTCCAAATTTAACCAATATATGTCTATATACATAAAATAAATCATTATAAACACACATATACATTTATTTTCGCCATCAAGACCAGTTAGCTTTGACTTTAGAATATCTTCATATTTTAATCGGACTGACGGTTGTTCGTAATTGCTTATTTATTTTCTCGGCAAATTTTACTGCAAATTTAAAACGGATAAGTGCATTGAGGGGCTCTATTTTTCTATTTGGTTAGGTAGTTTATTGTCCATAGCAAGCGGTTGCCTTAAAATAGTTTTCATATTGCATTTAGCTGCTATTATTCTAATATTTCTGCTAAATTTTTGAATAAGGTAATACCAGAATTTTGCGCTTTTCTAGTTCTGATTCCTTGAGTACTTGGCTTATTATCTCATTTATTGACCGCTTTATTATTATTGTCGGATAGCCATTTATTTTGAATATTTCCTTTAATCTCATAAATTACTTATCTTTATTATTAAAATAACATTCGTTGCTCGGGTGATGATAACATTTACTATAATCAAGGTGGCGAACTCGATATAAACACCGGACCCATTGAGTACATTAACTTGTCAGTATAAACTAAGAATTGTATAGTGTATAAAAGACAATTCATCCAGTAGACCGGTTTTGTCCTTATTGGGAACTCATCAAATATAGGCCAAAATTTGCCGCGGACAGGGCTCGAACCCGGGCAAGTCTGCTTCGGAATCTTGGTGCTCTAACAACTCAGCTACCACGCCTTACCTTTATATTTCATATCCACAATTCAACGACTCCTTAATATCATGGGTTTAAGAGTGCCCATTTTCATTCCATATGGGCGGTTTGAGAACGATTCACGAATAAGTCTCTTCCCTAAAAATATCTCTTTCCAATCTGGGTCCATTCAGTTTTGTTGTCACATCCAAAAAGTGTAATTTATCATTACTTTCTTTTTCTAATGAAAATTTCAATTCGCCTAGCTGGTTGGCTAACTCTAGAAATTCATTCAATTCATTATCACCATGATTCCAAATTAGAAACATATCATCCAGGAATCTCAAATACAAGTTTGGCTTGAGAGGAGATTTTAACAACAGATTTTTTCAGAGTGCATAAAAATATTAGCGACCGGGACCGATAGACGTTGGCCCATAGGGACACCTTTAACTTCTTTATAAAATTCTTTTATGAACATAAAGTAGGTGTAGGACATACAAATATTTAACATTTCCATAATACATCATAACGTCATTTTACCACCTTCTATTATCTCTGGAAGCTGTAAGACAACGCCACACTATTTCTGATGCTGCTTGCACAGGGGCATAAGTATACATCGACACAACATCTAGGTTTGCCAGTCTATCGCTCCCCATCAAATTATATCTACTAATAAAGTGAATAAAATTATATGTGTACTTTAAAGTATAATCTAAAATATAAGTATATTTTCTAATTATGTTGCATAGGAATTTAGACAATTTATAAGTTGGTGAGTTTTTAACATTTACATGCAATCTAAGTGAACCACAAATACACTTAAATTTTAACTGATTAGAGATAAGACGAAAATAAGCTCTATATTACTCGCGAAATTACACATGTTAGATTTTAAGTACATTGAAGCGTTTCAAAACAATACGAATAAAGAAATTTTAAAAAGTTGGACAGATACATGAGAAGAAACGAGCTAACCTGTGAATTCATTGCCCTTTGAAGAATAAGAAAATTGATTCTGCTATGTCTAAACGTTTGGTTAATTTATCGTTAATGGATCTCAAGGATAATCAGAATCATATTCTTAATATTCGACTTAACACTACAATTCATATCGAATATGTACCTAACAATGAGATAATTACAGAAACAGTAAAGACTACGTAGTTCCTCTCAGATAAAGATAAAACTAGGTTTGAAATGGATGTGTCCAAACTGGCGTTAGAGCAAAAATAGAGATGCAGTGCGAATTATGAATTGAACTGCTCAAGAGCGGAATTGTAACCCAACGAAGTAATATACATTAAGGTGGATAAAGGTGGCGCAACAATATTAATAAACCAGTCAGATTATGAGGTTAAAGAGTATGAGCAATTAAATAATGCCAAGATTTATAATAAAAAATGGACCAAACGGATAAGTTGCATCGCACCCCTCCTGGCAGATGTATACATGTATCACCTGGAAAAAACGAACCTAAAAGGTATAATTGACCAGTGCACACTCTACAAAAGGTATGTAGATGATATCTTGTTGTTCATCTCAGAGGAAGCAGACCCTTCCGAAATCCTCAAACAAGCAAATGGAGTCGATCCAGACATCAAATTCACTCTCGAGGTAGAGAAAGACGACAGTTTCTCATTCCTTGACATCAAACTCACTCGAGAAGCAAACGGAGATTTGACACTGACCATACATAGAAAATCTACTTTCACCGGACAATACATTCATTAACAACAGTAGTGTGCCAAAATCCCACAAAAGAAACTTAGTAAACAACCTAGCAAACAGAATCAGGAAGATCTGCTCTGAACACAAGATTGAGGAAGAACTGGGCTGCCCGAGGAAATTTTTGCTAATGAACAACTACCCAGAGCGGTTCATTGATGTCAACATCAGACCACGGCAGATTCGTACTAGAGAGGATACCGGCAAGCAGGTTTTCCTGAACTTACCATTTAGAGGCGACATACCAGCCTCAATAATTGCACGGCGGCTGAATAGAATAACTAAGGACAACTTTCCCAGTGTTAAAGTTAATATGACATTCAGTACAACAGAGAATCATGAGGTTGGATGCCAAAGATCAATTGCCAATTCTCTCCAAATCATTCATAGTCTTTAAATTCTCATGTGCTGTGCGGTAGCACATATATCGGACGTACAGAAGCAATTGATAAGCAGAATCCAGCAACATTTGCCACAGAAATTGATTAACAAAGGCTTGCCACCGTCAGGAAAATCAGCTATTTCCGATCATATATTGGCAACGGGGCACCCTGTCAATTCGACCAATCTTCACAATTTTACATAAAGCAAAAATCCGAAAAAATTATTATTTATCTACGAAACACTTTACATAAAACAACAAGCACCTGACCTTAACATTCAAAAGTTTCATCAACATGATATCCTTATCGACTGGCCAAGAATAACAAAATTCAACAACAATCTACTAGTATCCAGCCAAGAACCATTAGGCCCTCCTACTAGAATCAACAAACGTACAATCGGATTGGCAACAATGTGAAGTGGAAATAACAGAGGCGCATACGATGACAGAAGTCTCCAAACAATGTGAGCGTTTAACATTGCAATCAACATTAGCGTTGTTACCAAGCGAAAATAGCAATCTTGCGCAGCGGGGGTGAAACGATCAACTATACTGGGAAAAATAGCACTTGTACATGTAACAGGGAACAATGTGCACAAATGGCTAACTCTCAAGATACCAAAACAATAATGACAAGATCTCAGACATCACTTCGCAATACTGCGAGAATGACCTTTACATACAAACACGCATACACAACACAAACACAAACGCATACACACTCACCAACTAGTCAAAACAAGAAACAACAGTAATAACGAGTCAGATTTGTTACCAATATATATATATATATATATATATATATATATATATGATCCCCACCCGCCCAACTAATGTTCGTTTAACTATAAATGTTCATTTCAATACCACTTGTCCATGTAGTGTGGTGTCTATTCAGTAATAAGAGATTTGGGATGGTTAGTTGGAACTTGTGGTCTAAATGGAAGCCATATGAGCTCAACCTAAAGTAAAAATAGACTAATCAAGTTACATTAGTAAGTAAGTAACTGACAATTGTGTGTAGTATAGTGTGCGGCAGGGTGGCTCAGTGGTTAGAGCACCAGATTCGGAAGCAGACGTGTCCAGGTTCGAGCCCTGTCCGCGTCAAATACTGGCCAGCTCATAATGAGTTCCCAATAAGGACGAAACCGGTCAAATGGATGAATTGCCTTTTCTACATTATACAAATCTTAGTTTATACTGACAAAAGTAATTAGTGGGTCAGGTACTTTTATCAAGATCGCAACCTTGATTATAATATATACAAATACGACTGTTTCGGAACGAGATTATCACATTTGCTTATATATGCTATTGCGAGCAATATACTTTGTATGTGTGCTTTGAACCCTGAGGATGGTACGGAAAATATCTTACCGAAACGTAGCCAGTCAACGAAGATTAGATCTTACCTCATTTCCAGTGGTTACTATGAACTATGTTGAAGCCTTCCTATGAAAGGGACGAATCTGCACCCAGCCATAAGAAGAAAAACTCGATGCGTACTTGTAAATGGGGATAAATCGGATCTTGGCGAAACTGATAGTGCAAAGCGACAAGATATCATCACGTCTATACTTTCCTTGATGTTTCTCCAATATATAAAAATCTAGCGCATATAAAAATGGACAATGTTAAATAGAAAGTATGAATATGTTTAGCTTCGTTTCATAAAGAAAAAAATTATTCAGACGCCAAACAGTAACGACAAAAAAGAACGAATGCTTAAAAACCACGCTTACCGGCTGATCTAATTGCTTTTCAGCGGCCAAACGAGCCCCGGTGGCCTTAGTATGTTGAGTTAAGTCAAAACAGGATCTATCCGCACAACCAACACACTCAATCCAGCCATAACTGGTCTGACATTCAGCATCCCAGCAATCTCTTGCGTAGTGCGCCATTTCATTAGACATGTGTTGGCGGAAGCGTAGTTTACTCGGTGTGATGCCCACGCTCATCATGAATTGATGAATTCTGACCAGGAAGTAGCCGAGCGTTTCATTTGCTACAATGCCCTTTAAAAATCAACAAGCACAGGAAACCGTAAAAAGCACAAACAACAAGCGTTCAAAATATTTGTTTCAACTATAGGTAGAAAACGCGAAATAAGAGTAGGCACAACACGAATGGGCCTCTTCAAGAATTCTGTCAGCAATAATTGCCTTTTCAGTAAGTCTAAGTGTAGAGTTCTTCTAAAAATCATTGTTACTAGATTGAAATGCAAATTACAAACTTCGCTGAATAAGCTGATTCCAGTTTTTAGTATACATAAATTGACATCAAGATCATCCACTAAATAGGTTTCAGAAGAGCCTATGTTAATAAGACAGTATTTGATAGATCTTTCAACTTGACCTTGTTTGCCACTTGATCACCACAAATTTTCGTCTATTCAATTTTCCATGTGTAGCAACGAGATTGATGATTTATCGATTTTGTGATTTCGACAGTCCGCAGCTGTATCTGGGTAGCCTGGTAGGCAGGAAATGTATGTGGCCTTGTCCGACTTCTCTCCAGGCAATCGAAATTAGCATTCCTTAACTAAATGCGACGGTGAAACCACATTAAATGCGGCCAGCTAGAACTGGTCAGTTTGTGAATTTTGTCTTTTATTTGTGCATTCTGAAGCTGGCAAAGTCTAAAAACATACTTTTTCAATAAAGATGTTCACAAATTTTCTCTGAAGATGGCAGCATTATATTCGGACAATTATTTCTCAGAATCGAATACAATATACTGGACAAGCAGTCCTTAGATTTGGTGCATATATAAATGGACAGACAATTACTGATATTTGCTCAAAATACAATAGGCAGCTGCAGCAAGTTTAAAACTTGCTGGAAATCGCAACAGAGTGTGATCATTCCGATGTCACCACGGATATTGGAGATCCACATTAATTATTGGTTACCAACATCGAATAACCAACTTTGACATCCGTAGACGTATTTTTGGATCTGCCTAACAGTGCTCCTCGTTAGAAAAACAAATAAGACTCCATCAACTTCGTTGGCACGGTCGCGTTTTGAGTATACTCTCAATTCGATTGCCTAGAAGAGCTCTATTCTCTCATCCAGCACCAGATGGGCGTAAGAAACAAAGTGGGGAGATTTTGACATGGCAGAAACAGCTGAAGTCACTTGCATCGAAATTGTGTAGCATAGGACCCACTCATCTGCCGGAATGGGGTCCACATGCGCATCATAGTTCGTGGTTAGAAACCTTTCTCGAAATGGCATCGAATCGAGCTCAGTGGCGATCTTGTTGCAGATGTCTAGATGAATCATTTTTGTACTTTCCTTTAGTAGAGCAAAGTTATTATTTTTTGTCTTCTTATGGTTAAATGACAGTGAAAGGCTAACCACGTCTGGCTTTTGTATAGCAGGGCATGATGATGATGGTGACGACAAAAAAATAAATAAAAAACAATGATCAGGCAATAAAGAGTTACGAATGATTTTGAATAAGTCACCTGTTTAACAGCATCGCCAATTCTCATAAGACATGGAGACTTTCCGTCCATCTGGTCACAAGCTGAGAACAGTAGCAACTGTACATCAGCCACGGATTCGAACTTGGCAAAGGACAAATCAGATGGGTCAACGAAGTACTCAATCTCCGCCATGGTAAACTCACGAACTCGCAAGAGACCAGAACGAGGGTTAATCTCATTTCGAAAAGCCAGGCCTATTTGAGCTGCACCAAATGGCAAACGGCCTTGATTAAACTGAAGAAGACGTTGGAAGTTAACGAAAATCCCTTGGGCGGTCTCAGGACGTAGAAAACTGTTTGATAGAAACAAATGGATAACGGTAAATGAAGTTAGAAACATTAACTGCATGGGAATCTCCACAATTAATAAATCTTGAACGTATTGATTTAGCAAATTATGGTTCTACAGGATGAGTTAATCAGTCGTGCAAATATAAACATTTAACCCATATATAATATTACAATGGGGATCGGTGACCAAGTGTTATCTTATAATCCATATCCAGCTACAAGCAATGTCATGCTAACGCCGTAGTAAAGAATCAACATTTTATGCTAACTGTAAAGAATTGTAAGAGGTTAGGTCGCATATTACCATACTTATAATATGATTTGATTATATATCATAGTTATATATTAAACATAACATAAAATAGTAGTCAAATTATCAACACAAACGGTCACGTCCTTATTGGGTACATATCATAATTTGCCATAACTATTGTAGCCGTTAGAAGAACTGATGTATTAAGTTCAGTCATGTGAGGCTTCATCTACATCGCGGAGGCCGATCATTGCAAACATTTCCAATGACCTAGCAACTTTTTTTTGTTTTGCCGGGCTTAGTTTCGGATGGATCTTTTTCATACAGCATTCGATGCGGAATTCTACCTAGTCATATTTATATAGAAACCCATCCAGTCGATGAATCGCATTTTATATATTATACAATACTTAGACTTTGTCGACATAATATATTATCACATCCTGCCGTTACACTTTGGTTTATCCCTTTCCTAACTGACATCGTGTCTGTATATTAATGGCAGTTTTGTGGGGCTCGTTGGAAACTTAAACTATAAGCGATGGCGAGGTGAATTTGTCTGAAGAGGAACTGGCTATAAACATATGTTTGTACATTACTGAAATTGGCATGTAGTGCGATGCTTTGTCAGCAGAGGGAATGAGATGTGAGATTGCATCAAATGCCCTTGGGATGTAATCCCGTTCGCGACAATTCTGCTTTCTATTGAGTTCCCAATAAATACAAAACAAGTTTATTCTACACAAACATCAAATATAATAATATCGTGTCCTTATGACAAAATCTGGCAAAGTGCAACAGTCGTGAATTTCTAACATTTTGATCTAGGATCAAGGATATTTTCTTTTTAAATTTCCTAAATATCTCAACTAATCTCAGCACTGTGAAGCTTAATCATTTGGAATTTATATAGTGTTGTATATATTTTAATTCTCTTTTGACTTGTGGATTTATTCTATACCTAAATCTATCTACATTTTCTTTTGCACGGACCGTTTGACTTTCAAATATTTTAGAATTTTAAACACAATTCATTGTCATGATCCAAATATTTTCATCATCATCTACTGATTCAAATGTAGCCCAGTAACTACAATCCGGTCTTACAGAACTCCAACAAAAATGGCGGATGTCACGGATTTGTTTGGGGCTCTACCTGAGAACTTTTCTATATCCCCTTTGCAGCCACATTTGTTGCGCCAGGCCGATAACCATCTTGATGGGTTTGTGAGAGAGAGGCAGCTATGCGAAATTACAGCAAACACAGTTCATGTTCTTGGTCCCCCCTCCCTCGACTTTCGAAAGACAAGCAAGTAACATAAAAGTGTAAATTCAATGTTCCTACTAAGTTTATGCGAAGGCTCTCACCTAATTCATTACGAGTTCTAAAATCTCTATCATTTTTATCGTGAATACTTTTTCGTTCAGCCGTTTCTATATACTATTAATCTACAGTAATCTATTATGCTTTACCTTTATAAATTGACTATAAGTATAGATACTAGAAGTTTCAGACTAGTGAAACCGGTATTTATAATTTCAACTTAGATAAAAAAGGAAAATGTACGCAGAAATACATTTTAAATATTGACTATGAAACATTTTTTTCGAAGTTAAAAAATTTTCAGTGAAAAATATACGGGAAAACAAATTCTAGCAAATAGATTACTATTTCATAAGTTATATAAGGCTAAAAGATAATAAAACTATTTAACTACTCTCATGGTACATGACCCAGATCCATATGCTCAACATAAACTACTCAGTATGATCAATCTGCTTACTAAATTTACATCAAACTACAACTTCAATGTATTTAAAATAAATTAACGCATTCGATTTTGTAAGTGGTATATATCATGTACTTCTATTCGCTTGATGATCATTAGATTTTGCTTGTAAGCCAATATAGGTCTTCATTGTCAAGTATATATTAAAAACGAGCTGCTCCCACCAGCTTGGTAATAATCCAATGAAATATGCTTTTTATAGAATCATATTCAACAATATATTATTTTAAATTACACACACATGCAATTATTGACAGTATAAAATAAAAGTTAAGTAGAGATTTAATGGTTTCCTGTTACCTTTATCGTTTGTTGCACTTCACCAATTTAAGTTATTTTGCGATTGGCAAATTGTTGAATAAACTACTTATTTGAACGTAATTTTTTAATCACAATGATAAAAAGCCGTTTTGTTAAGAAAATAGCTTGCGGTCGATTATATGGCGTCGACACGGCAGTTATATTGGCAATGTAGATTAGGACATACTTGCTCTCTCGATTAATGTTCCAAACAAGCATAATTTCAAATCACATATAATATTGAATTTGAGTTACACAGGTATGCATATATTTTACATTCATTCTAAAATAAACACACATTCATATATCACTTCTATACAAATACTAAGTCAGTCATCTCTTTCTTAAAAGTAAATGTAATTAAATATATAACAAGTTATAAAATACTATACGGAGTAACGAGATTAAAGTAACTCAAGAACACTGAGTTATTATGCAGGACTTACCCTTTTACCACTCCTGTTGGTCCTATGGACGTAGCAAACATTAAATTGAATTGCTGAGGTGGCGAAAGGTCGTTGTTAGTAATAGGCGATTTAATGTTGAAGTCATTAATAACTTTCGCCATTTCTTCTCCTCCATAGTTATCAAGCTATTTTTTAATAAATAAGACATACCTGTGAAAGAATACTTTTAATTATTTTCTTATCATCATCGGAGGTCTTTTTGGAATTTAATAAAGCTTCCAAACGACTTTCGATTAAATGATCGGCTCGGAAGCATTCTCCCGTCTTGAGATCTTTTACCATGAAATCAGTAAATCTGTCTACATGCCCAGAAGCTTTAAGAACTGGCTCAGGAGTGAGAATGGAACAATCAACTTCAAGTAGGTGCTCATTAAGCACAAAAAAGTTTCGCCAGAAGTTAAGTAAATTAGATTTAACAGCACAACCCATTGGACCAAAATCAAAAAGACCATTGACTCCACCATATATAGAAAATGATTGGTCATAGAAGAATTTTTGCTTGAGCAAGTCTTCCAGCTTAGACCGATCAAAAACCGAATCTACAGACGTGAGCTGCTGTTCTTTGTCTTCTAAGGCTTTTTTCTTCAATTTAAGTTCCGCAATAGCACGTTTTAGCTCCGTAGGATCTGCTCCGTCAGATTTGAGTTTGCGCACTAAATCACCCTGTAGTAAAATTATTAACAAATAAATTACCTGAAGTTGAACTTCAGAGCGAAACGGTGCAAGAATATCTTCTATATTGTGACTCAAAACTGCCATTCTTTTTGTATGTTTAAATAAATATCTAGGAGACACCGGACTTAAATATGCTTTAAAGACAAATATAGACCGCAAAGCGTAAGAGCGCACAGGTGGCAATGTTACAAACATACACACGTGAATAAAGTAAAGAGAGAGAAATAAACTAAACACATCATATCAGGAAAATTAATTCTCTAATTGATTGAATTTATTTTCATTTAAATACCAATTAAAATTACACACTTTACGATAAACAATGCTTTACTTTAATAACTTTATTTATAAATACATGAAACCCGATTCCAGTATTTTATAATCGTGCAAAAATAAATGCTCATGCTGACATGTGAACAAATCAAATTGTAACTGCTCAAATATATTCGCCGACATTTTGTCAAAGATAAATTCAAAATTTAATATACTGGACCAATGAGAAGCCAGAACAATTTGTTGACCAATTACCTACGACTTCGCATGTAAGCTCGATGCAATTGTAAACGCCCCGGCTTCAAGTAAATGCCGTACGACGTTACAAACTCGGTTAAGGTGCTCTGAATAGAGATTAGTTACTGATATGGGGGCCCTTAAGAGGGCCTGGTAATGCGTTCTCTTGAAGTCTTCAGAGTTTGAAGATGTCCTAGAGCCTTGGGTGGACTCTGGTTGAGTTGTCGCTCCCGTGGTTGAGCTGTAATCGCGTTGTGGATAGCGTCCTGCAGGTTCTGCACTTAATTGGCTCGTCTCTCCGGTATCCCGCAACAAGATGAGTCACGGATGTAGTTAGTTGTTGGTGAAACTATCAAATCACCAGCGTAGGTATTGACAGCCGACAGAACGCACACGCGTGAAGCAGGTAGAATGCAAATGCCACAACTGACTTGCATGGTAAATTACCGTGCTTAAATAGCATGCAATATGTCTACTTGCACACTATTGGTTAAACGTGGTTAAACGGCAATTTCGCTTTTTTCTCATTGGTGCAACGTAAATAAATTTGAATTTAATATACGCAATATGTCGGCCATTGATTTGTGTCGTTACAACACTTTCCTCTCTGAAAAAAAAGTAAAAAAAAATTCCTCTCTGCGAGGCTAGATAAGAAATGCATGACAGAGTTCGAACCAAGTTAAGCAAAAATATGATGAACCATAAGTGCTGGGCTTAAATATGCTTGTTGGTTGCTTCAACAATGATATGATGCCAGGTAACCACTAGGAATTGCTACACAAATTGTTAGCTCTAGTGGTCGGTCATAGCACGTGAGGCAAAATAGAGCAGTGTAAGTTTTTGGAGCCGCAGCGTGAAGATTTCGAGGTAAATCGCCTCTGAATTTGCCAGGTATAAGATAAAAACCTAAGCAGGTTGGATCGTTGTCAATGTGTTTGTATACGACCAAAGGAGCTAGAGTGCTCGACGTTGTGGTCATGAAATTTGTAGAGTGGTCTTTGTGCAATTGATAAAGTTGAGATATGCATTGAAAGTGGCCTGTACCATGATATGAAGCCGATCACTACTTAGTGTTGCTACACGAAAGCGTTAGCTCTAAGTAGCTGGTCATACCAAAATAGGCGGTGTAATGTCATGTGTGAGAAATACATTATAATGTAAAAATATATACATTAAAATCAAAGGTAACTGCATAAAAATATGTACACGAACATTGCCTCAGAGATGGCATAATACCAAAGAACTGTTCAAAAATGCTACACAATTGTTAGCTAAGAACAGCTGGTTATGCCACGTGAGACAAATACGAAAAATAACGAAAGGTTAAAAAAAATTTGATAGTTAATGTTAATGTTTAAAAAAAATTAATTACGCGTTATACAAAGCAGATTATTGAGATTGTGAGCAGACGGAGCCTGAGACGTGTGTAGAAGGTTGAACGCTCTCAGGATCAGGTGGTTCGATAAACGGTTTCAACCTGTCTATGCTTACTGATGTCGGTGTAGCGCCTTGCATAATGATGAAGTATTTTGGCT
Source organism: Eudiplozoon nipponicum (assembly GCA_029291075.1). Taxonomy (NCBI): domain Eukaryota; kingdom Metazoa; phylum Platyhelminthes; class Monogenea; order Mazocraeidea; family Diplozoidae; genus Eudiplozoon; species Eudiplozoon nipponicum. The sequence goes on from JAQBSW010001528.1 coordinate 51,660, forward strand.
GTCTGAGTAAAATCGGGTAAGGACCGCGATACTTGGGTTGTAGTGGTGCAACAGCATTATTGTTGCGAACGAGTACTCTCTTGCAGCTGTGGAGCTGTGGGTGAACGAAGACTGGACGAGGCGTGTGTCTCGGCTGCTGTTCGGACATGTTACCGAAATGAAGTCGAAGGCGGGTAGCTTCGTTTTGTGGGTCATCTTGTGCCGGTAGTAGACGTGGGAGCTGACTAGGCAGGCGTAGATCCATGCCATACAAGAGTTGTGACGCAGACGTTTTAATGGATTCACGAGTACGGGAACGCATGGCAAGCAGAACTAAAGGTAGTGCATCGACCCAGTTGCCATTAATGGACGAGGATGCTAAAGCTGCTTTGAGTTCCCTATGCATTCTCTCTACCATGCCATTAGCTTGGGGATGGTAGGCAGTCGTCTGGCGTAAGATGCATCCCATGTACCGCAAGGTGGTTTTGAAACGATCAGATGAGAAGCAAGTGCCTCTGTCCGTGATGACCTCATTGGGAACACCGTAATTGGATATCCATGCAGAGATAAAACCGTTAGTTACTTCGTCTGCAGAAATGGTGTCAAGAGGTAAAGCCGCAGGCCACAGTGTAAAACTATCGATCATAGTTAGAAGGTAGCTGAAACCTTGAACCTTTGTCAGATGAACTATGTCGATGTGGACGATGGCTAGGCGAGAAGTAGACCGAAAATGTTGCAACTTAGAACGAGTGTGTCGTGTGATCTTGTTTTTCTGACAAATAGCACACTCTGAGACCCATCGTTTAACATTCTGCCTAAGTCTGTGACCCCAGAAACGATCTGTAAGAAGTCGGACAGTCGCTTGGCTTCCTGGGTGAGAAATTGAGTGAATTAAATCGAAAACATTTCTCTGAAGGCTGGTCGGCAGAACTGGCTTGTTGGGCTGCGTACCCGTGAAGTAAACAATTGGTAAGCCTTCCCACAGACGGCATATGAACTTGGTTGGGTGACGGGCTATTGATCTTTGAATGTGAATGTCACCGCGTTGTTCAGTTCGCAGGAGAGTTGGCGTTAGTGCAGGTTCAATGAGTGCCACGGAGTTGACAGTGAATGGTGACGGCGAAGGTGGTTGTAGAGAGACGTCTGGCCTGGACAGGGCATCTGCAATGAAGTTCTGTTTGCCCTTGACGTGAAAGACGTCAAATTGCCATTCGCTTAGACGAGAAAGCTGTCTTTCCACTCTGGCAGGGTACTTGGCGATAGATGAAGTTGCGTTTCGAAGTGCGCTAACTAGTGGTGCATGATCTGTGAAAACAACAAATCTGCTACTGCCAATGATGCTGATAAAATGGCGTCACTGCGTCGTGGATGGCGAGAAGTTCTCGGCCGAAAGTGTCGTACCTCGTTTCTACTGGTTGGAGAGTACGCGAGTAGAAACTGATAGGCTTCCGAACTCCGTCGATCTCTTGTTCCAAAGTGGCTCCAATAGCGAATTCAGAAGCATCTGTCGTGAGTAGAAATGGCTTTTCGAAATCTGGATGCGTTAGCATTGTGGCATTTGCTAACGAGTTGATGGCAAGTCGAAGTAATTCCTCGTCTTCGGATGACCAAGCAATAATGGAATTCTTGCTAAGTCCTTTTCGGTTCCGCAGGTGCCTGCACAAAGGATAAAGTTGTTTTGAAAGGCCTGGAAGGAACTTGCGATAATAGTTTAGTACTCCCAGGATTTTCTGCAAATCGCTCAAAGTCCTTGGTGACTTGATATTCTTGATTGAATTCGTCTTTGACGGCAACGGTTGAATACCTTGGGCCGTGATACGATGCCCTAAGAAGTCGACGGATGAAGTTGCAATCTGCGTCTTGTCACAGTTGATCTTGAGTCCGTGGTTGGATAAGCGTGAGAGGACATTTCGTAGATGTTTCGCATGAGATTCTAGATCTGGACTGAATACCATAATGTCATCTAGATATGACATACAATAAGCAGAGTCGTCGCGAAGTATGTTGTCTATGAATCTTTGAAATGTCTGAGTAGCACACTTGAGTCCAAAAGGCATGTAAAGATATTCAAAAAGGCCAAATGGAGTGATGACTGCAGTTTTCTCGATATCCTCTGGTGCTACCGGTATGTGATGGTACGCTTGTCTGAGGTCAATCACTGAGAAGAAATTGCTGCCGTTGAGTTTTTCAAGTAAAGTGTTGATATTTGGAATAGGATATGCATCAGATTTTGTCACTGAATTTAGCTTACGGTAGTCTCCACAGGCTCTGTACGATCCGTTTGATTTAGAGACTAAGTGCAGTGGTGACGCCTATGAACTTTTTGATGGTCTGATGATTCTCTCTTCCAAAAGCCTTGAGAATTCTTTTTGGGCAGCGTTCAGCTTAGCAGGAGCCAGTGGTCGTTTCTTGAGTGCAATAGGTTGTCCTTCTATGACGATATGATGCATCGTGTTGGAGACTCGTAGCTCTGATTTGTTAAGATCAAAAAGCGATTTGTATTTTCGAAGAGCTGCTGATATCTCTGCTGAATGATGCACTGGGGTTGGCTGAATGACCTGTAACTCCAAACGCTCGGAGGCAAGTGTCCAAAATGTTGTTCAATTCCTGTGGAGGGGTCGATGATCTTTTGATTGGCAAGATCAACAATGAGCCGAAATTTCAGAAGGAAATCAAGGCCTATTATATTATGTGAGACCTTGGCAATGATGAAGTTGTGGGGAAATTCACGTCGTAGACCTATGTTGAGTGTGCGGTATTGGCAGCCATAAGTTGGTATGGGCTCGCCTGTCGCTGTTGCGAGAAGAACGCCTAGCGACATCTCGGCCATTGAATCACCTTTGAGAACTGAGACTGCCGCACCTGTGTCTACGATGAACTCTTCGCCAGTTTTGAAATCAAGAAGGTGCAGAAGTTCGTTGGGCTGTTTGGCCGGGTCATGCAAACAAGTAGGCTGGTGATTGCGACCGGCATTGTCTGTTTGGTTCTCCATGTGAAAAATTCGGCGTGGACGAAAAGAGTCGACAGGGATGTCGGATTGTAGTTGGCTTCTTTCCTGTAGCGCCGTTGATGCCGTTGATTAGCAGAAAGTACGGTCTTCTACTTCCTGCGCCAGACGTTTCCCGATACTGATGCACCCTTGTGCCTGCGGTCTGTTGTCCTCTCCGTCAGCTGTGGAAATTGACACTCATTCGGAAATTCTTCGGAACGACAAAGACAAACTTGGCAAGCATAAAAACTTCTGGTGGTTATAACACCAGTTCTTTGGAGCATATTTATTAAAGGATTGCGGAGATCTCGATCGCCGCCTACCATTATAATTTGACATTGAAACGAATTTTGGTCGAGCATTCACTTGATTTATCTCGGATTTGGTAATGGCCAATCCTTCTAGAACTTTGGCCATGTTCGCCACTGTTCTCTCTAAAGAGGAGATTCTATCATCTTGCGGGGGTGAAGAAAAGGATGATGGATTCACTTTGGGTTCCAAAACCCTATATTCTAACTCACATCTCTCAGATAAGTCATCTATAGAGAGAGTGTTGGGGAGCTGTCTGGCAAAGAGTTTTAATGTTTGGGGAAGATTGTTAATAAAAACAACCTTAGCCTCATGGTCAGAAATGTTGGTTTTATACCAACGTTTCCGTAATTCCCTCAGTATTTCTATGGGGTCAAGATTTCGCATATCTAACTGCGCATATTTGTTTATTATCTGCTCAGTTTCCGTGGGTCCAAGCAAGGATTCTACCTCGTTTTGTAGGCCCAAAATGGGATTAGGTAGCTTCCTAATGGCCTCAAGCTTAGGATAAATCCGTCGCTGCAATTCAGAAGGTAGTTTAGCAAAAACCTTCGACAGTTTTTGATGACTGTCATAATCAGGAAACGGGGAGAAAGCGGAGTCTACGCGCATAAAGAATAGCTCACTATCTCCATCCCAAACAGGAACATCAATATCTAAAATTGGACCTGATATTTTAACAATCTTACGGGATCTTAAAAGCATAAATTTATAAGCAATATGAAAATGTATAAATATACTTTAACGAAACGCTTACCCACAAACAGCTTCCACAGTTGAATGAGCGCAGAACAAAAGCACGTTTTTGTACGTAGGAAAGATGAACAGAGGCCCCGTCGGCCTTTGATGCCAATGTATTATTATTTTCCACAGTTGAATGAGCGCAGAACAGTACGTACGGTGCCGTTTTGTACGTAGGAAAGATGAACAGAGGCTCCGTTTATTATTATTATACCCCCCAAAAAAATCACAAATCCACGAATATATATACCCAACAGAATTCCAGAAAACCACGATCACGGTAGAGAAAAACGCAAATGTTAATCGATTTTTATCCCAAATAGATGAAAAAGGAAGTCAATTTTATTTATACCAAAAAAATCAGAACAATAATCAATATCCTGCCGGGGTCGCCAATTTTGTAAACGCCCCGGCTTCAAGTAAATGCCGTACGACGTTGCAAACTCGGTTAAGGTGCTCTGAATAGAGATTAGTTACTGATATGGGGGCCCTTAAGAGGGCCTGGTAATACGTTCTCTTGAAGTCTTCAGAGTTGAAAATGTCCTAGAGCCTTGGGTGGACTCTGGTTGAGTTGTCGCTCCCGTGGTTGAGCTGTAATCGCGTTGTGGATAGCGTCCTGCAGGTTCTGCACTTAATTGGCTCGTCTCTCCGGTATCCCGCAACAAGTTGAGTCACGGATGTAGTTAGTTGTTGGTGAAACTATCAAATCACCAGCGTAGGTATTGACAGCCGACAGAACGCACACGCGTGAAGCAGGTAGAATGCAAATGCCACAACTGACTTGTATGGTAAATTACCGTGCTTAAATAGCATGCAATATGTCTACTTGCACACTATTGGTTAAACGTGGTTAAACGGCAATTTCGCTTTTTCTCATTGGTGCAACGTAAATAAATTTGAATTTAATTTACGCAATATGTCGGCCATTGATTTGTGTCGTTACAAAACTTTCCTCTCTGAAAAAAAGGAAAAAAATTCCTCTCTGCGAGGCTAGATAAGAAATGCATGACAGAGTTTGAAAAATATGATGAACCATAAGTGCTGGGCTTAAATATGCTTGTTGGTTGCTTCAACAATGATATGATGCCAGGTAACCACTAGGAATTGCTACACAAATTGTTAGTTCTAGTGGTCGGTCATAGCACGTGAGGCTAAATAGAGCAGTGTAAGTTTTTGGAGCCGCAGCGTGAAGATTTCGAGGTAAATCGCCTCTGAATTTGCCAGGTTTAAGTTAAAGCCTAAGCAGGTTGGATCGTTGTCAATGTGTTTGTATACGACCAAAGGAGGTAGAGTGCTCGACGTTGTGGTCATGACATTTGTAGAGTGGTCTTTGTGAAATAGATAAAGTTGAGATACGCATTGAAAGTGGCCTGTACCATGATATGAAGCTGATCACTACTTAGTGTTGGTACACGAAAGCGTTGGCTCTAAGTAGCTGGTCATACCAAAATAGGCAGTGTAATGTCATGTGTGAGAAATACATTATTATTTAAAAATATATACATTAAAATCAAAGGTAACTGCATAAAAATATGTACACGAACATTGCCTCAGAGATGGTATAATACCAAAGAACTGTTCAAAAATGCTACACAATTGTTAGCTAAGAACAGCTGGTTATGCCACGTGAGACAAATACGAAAAATAACGAAAGGTTAAAAAAATTTTGATAGTTAATGTTAATGTTTAAAAAAAATTAATTACGCGTTATACAAAGCAGATTATTGAGATTGTGGGCAGACGGAGCCTGAGACGTGTGTAGAAGGTTGAACGCTCTCAGGATCAGGTGGTTCGATAAACGGTTTCAATCTGTCTATACTTACTGATGTCGGTGTAGCGCCTTGCATAATGATGAAGTATTTTGGTTGTCTGAGTAAAATCGGGTAAGGACCGCGATACTTGCGTTGTAGTGGTGCAACAGCATTATTGTTGCGAACGAGTACTCTCTTGCAGCTGTGGAGCTGTGGGTGAACGAAGAATGGACGAGGCGTGTGTCTCGGCTGCTGTTCGGACATGTTACCGAAATGAAGTCGAAGGCGGGTAGTTTCGTCTTGTGGGTCATCTTGTGCCGGTAGTAGACGTGGGAGCTGACTAGGCAGGCGTAGATCCATGCTATACAAGAGTTGTGACGCAGACGTTTTAATGGATTCTCGAGTACGAGAACGCATGGCCAGCAGAACTAAAGGTAGTGCATCGACCCAGTTGCTATTAATGGACGAGGATGCTAAAGCTGCTTTGAGTTCCCTATGCATTCTCTCTACCATGCCATTAGCTTGGGGATGGTAGGCAGTCGTCTGGCGTAGGATGCATCCCATGTACCGCAACGTGGTTTTGAAACGATCAGATGAGAAGCAAGTGCCTCTGTCCGTGATGACCTCATTGGGAACACCATAATTGGATATCCATGCAGAGATAAAACAGTTAGTTACTTCGTCTGCAGAAATGGTGCCAAGAGGTAATGCTGCAGGCCACCGTGTAAATCTATCGATCATAGTTAGAAGGAAGCTGAAACCTTGAACCTTTGTCAGATGAACTATGTCGATGTGGACGATGGCTAGGCGAGAAGTAGATTGAAAATGTTGCAACTTAGAAGGAGTGTGTCGTGTGATCTTGTTTTTCTGACAAATTTCACTCTCTGAGACACATTGTTTAACATTTTGCCTAAGTCTGTGACCCCAGATACGATCTGTAAGAAGTCGGACAGTCGCTTGGCTTCCTGGGTGAGAAATTGAGTGAATTGAATCGAAAACCTTGCTCTGAAGGCTGGTCGGCAGAACTGGCTTGTTGGGCTGCGTACCCGTGAAGTAAATAATTGGTAAGCCTTCCCACAGACGGCATATGAACTTGGTTGGGTGACGGGCTATTGATCTTTGAATGTTAATGTCACCGCGTTGTTCAGTTCGCAGGAGAGTTGGCGTTAGTGCAGGTTCACTGAGCGCCACGGAGTTGACAGTGAATGGTGACGGCGAAGGTGGTTGTAGAGAGACGTCTGGCCTAGACAGGGCATCTGCAATAAAGTTCAGTTTGCCCTTGACGTGAAAGACGTCAAATTGCCATTCGCTTAGACGAGAAAGCTGTCTTTCAACTCTGGCAGGGTACTTCGCGATAGATGAAGTTGCGTTTCGAAGTGCGCTAACTAGTGGTGCATGATCTGTGAAATCAACAAATCTCCTACCTCCAATGATGCTGATAAAATGGTGTACTGCGTCGTGGATGGCGAGAAGTTCTCGGCCGAAAGTATCGTACCTCGTTTCTACTGGTTGGAGAGTACGCGAGTAGAAACTGATAGGCTTCCGAACTCCGTCGATCTTTTGTTCCAAAGTGGCTCCAATAGCGAATTCAGAAGTATCTGTCGTGAGTAGAAATGGCTTTTCGAAATCTGGATGCGTTAGCATTGTGGCATTTGCTCACGAGTTGATGGCAAGTCGAAGTAATTCCTCGTCTTCAGATGACCAAACAATGATGGAATTCTTGCTAAGTCCTTTTCGGTTCCGCAGGTGCCTGCACAAAGGATATAGTTGTTTTGAAAGTCCTGGAAGGAACCTGCGATAATAGTTTAGTACTCCCAGGATTTTCTGCAAATCGCTCAAAGTCCTTGGTGACTTTATATTCTTGATTGAATTCGTCTTTGACGGCAACGGTTGAATACCTTGGGCCGTGATACGATGCCCTAAGAAGTCGACGGATGAAGTTGCAATCTGCGTCTTGTCACAGTTGATCTTGAGTCCGTGGTTGGATAAGCGTGAGAGGACATTTCGTAGATGTTTCGCATGAGATTCTAGATCTGGACTGAATACCATATTGTCATCGAGATATGACATACACTAAGCAGAGTCGTCGCGAAGTATGTTGTCTATGAATCTTTGAAATATCTGAGTAGCACACTTAAGTCCAAAAGGCATGTTAAGATATTCAAAAATGCCAAATGGAGTGATGACTGCAGTTTTCTTGATATCCTCTGGTGCTACCGGTATGTGATGGTACGCTTGTCTGAGGTCAATCACTGAGAAGAAATTGCTGCCGTTGAGTTTTTCAAGTAAAGTGTTGATATTTGGAATAGTATATGCATCAGATTTTGTCACTGAATTTAGCTTACGGTAGTCTCCACAGGCTCTGTACGATCCGTTTGATTTAGAGACTAAGTTCAGTGGTGACGCCCAGGAACTTTTCGATGGTCTGATGATTCCCTCTTCCAAAAGCCTTGAGAATTCTTCTTGGGCAGCTTTCAGCTTAGCAGGGGCCAGTGGTCGCTTCTTGAGTGCAATAGGTTGTCCTTCTGTGACGATATGATGAATCGTGTTGGAGACTCGTAGCTCTGACTTGTTAAGATCGAAAAGCGATTTGTATTTTCGAAGAGCTGCTGATATCTCTGCTGAATGATGCACTGGGGTTGGCTGAATGACCTGTAACTCCAAGCGCTCGGAGGCAAGTTTCCAAAAATGTTGTTCATTTCCTGTGGAGAGGTCGATGACCTTTTGACTGGCAAGATCAACAATGGGCCGAAATTTTAGAAGGAAATCAAGGCCTATTATATTATGTGAGACCTTGGCAATGATGAAGTTGTGGGAAAATTCACGTCGTAGACCTATGTTGAGTGTGCGGTATTGGCAGCCATAATTTGGTATGGGCTCGCCTGTAGCTGTTGCGAGAAGAACGCCTAGCGACATCTTGGCTATTGAATCACCCTTGAGAACTGAGACTACCGCACATATGTCTACGATGAACTCTTCGCCAGTTTTGAAATCAAGAAGGTGCAGAAGCTCGTTGGGCTGTTTGGCCGGGTCATGCAAACAAGTAGGCTGGTGATTGCGACCGGCGTTGTCCGTTTGGTTCTCTATGTGAAAAATTCGGCGTGGACGAAAAGAGTCGACAGGGATGTCGGATTGTAGTTGGCTTCTTTCCTGTAGCGCCGTTGATGCCGTTGATGTGCAGAAAGTACGGTCTTCTACTTCCTGCGCTAGACGTTTCCCGATACTGATGCACCCTTGTGCCTGCGGTCTGTTGTCCTTTCCGTCAGCTGTGGAAATTGACACTCATTCGGAAATTCTTTGGAACGACAAAGACAAACTTGGCAAGCATAAAAAACTTCTGGTGGTTATAACACCAGTTCTTTGGAGCATGTTTATTAAAGGATTGCGGAGATCTCGATCGCCGCCTACCATTATAATTTGACTTGGAAACGAATTTTTGTCGAGAATTCACTTGATTTATTTCGGATTTGGTAATGGCCAATCCTTCTAGAACTTTGGCCATGTTCGCCACTGTTCTCTCTAAAAAGGAGATTCTATCATCTTGCGGGGGTGAAGAAAAGGATGATGGATTCACTTTGGGTTCCAAAACCCTATATTCTAACTCACATCTCTCAGATAAGTCATCTATAGAGAGAGTGTTGGGGAGCTGTCTGGCAAAGAGTTTTATTGTTTGGGGAAGATTGTTAATAAAAACAACCTTAGCCTCATGGTCAGAAATGTTGGTTTTATACCAACGTTTCCGTAATTCCCTCAGTATTTCTATGGGGCCAAGATTTGGCATATCTAACTGCGCATATTTGTTTATTATCTGCTCAGTTTCCGTGGGTCCAAGCAAGGATTCTACCTCGTTTTGTAGGCCCAAATGGGATTAGGTAGCTTCCAAATGGTCTTAAGCTTAGGATAAATCCATCGCTGCAATTCAGAAGGTAGTTTAGCAAAAACCTTCGACAGTTTTTGATGACTGTCATAATCAGGAAACGGGGAGAAAGCGGAGTCTACGCACATAAAGAATAGCTCGCTATCTCCATCCCAAACAGGAACATCAATATCTAAAATTGGACCTGACATTTTAACAATCTTACGGGATCTTAAAAGCATAAATTTATAAGCAATATGAAAATATATAAATATATTTTAACGAAACGCTTACCCACAAACAGCTTCCACAGTTGAATGAGCGCAGAACAAAAGCACGTTTTGTACGTAGGAAAGATGAACAGAGGCCCCGTCGGCCTTTGATGCCAATGTATTATTATTTTCCACAGTTGAATGAGCGCAGAACAGTACGAACGGTGCCGTTTTGTACGTAGGAAAGACGAATAGAGGTTCCGTTTATTATCATTATACCCCCAAAAATAAATCACAAATCCACGAATATATATACCCAACAGAATTCCAGAAAACCACGATCACGGTAGAGAAAAAAGCAAATGTTAATCTATTTTTATCCCAAATAGATGAAAAAGGAAGTCAATTTTATTTATACCAAAAAAATCAGAACAATAATCAATATCCTGGCGCGGTCGCCAATTTTGTAAATGCCGTACGACGTTACAAACTCGGTTAAGGTGCTCTGAATAGAGATTAGTTACTGATATGGGGGCCCTTAAGAGGGCCTGGTAATGCGTTCTCTTGTAGTCTTCAGAGTTTGAAGATGTCCTAGAGCCTTGGGTGGACTCTGGTTGAGTTTTCGCTCCCGTGGTTGAGCTGTACTCACGATGTGGATGGCCTCCTGCAGGTTCTACACTTAATTGGCTCGTCTCTCCGGTATACCGCAACAAGATGAGTCACGGATGTAGTTGGTTGTTGGTGAAACTATCAAATCACCAGCGTAGGTATTGAAAGCCGGCAGAACGCACACGCGTGAAGCAGGTAGAATGCAAATTCCACAACTGACTTGCATGGTAAATTACCGTGCTTAAATAGCATGTAATATGTCTACTTGCACACTATTGGTTAAACGTGGTTAAACGGCAATTTCGCTTTTTTCTCGTTGGTGCAACGTAAATAAATTTGAATTTAATTTACGCAATATGTCGGCGATTGATTTGTGTCGTTACAATAGTGTAACGACACAAATTAATGGCCGAAATATTGCGTAAATTAAATTAAATTTTATTTACGTTGCACCAGTGAGAAAAAAGCGAAACTTGCCGTTTAACCAATAGTGTGCAAGTAGGCATGACATGCTATTTAAACACGGCAATTTACCATGCAAGCCAGTTGTGTCATTTTGCAATCTATCTTACGTCACGCGTGTGCGTTCTGTTGGCTGTCAATACCTACGCTGGTGATTTGATAGTTTAACCAACAACTAACTACATCCGTGACTCAACTTGTTACGGTATAACCAGACAGACGAGCCAATTAAGTGCAGAACCTGCAGGACGTTATCCACATCGTGATTACAGCTCACCCACGGGAGGGACAACTCAACCAGAGTCCACCCAAGGCTCTTGGACATCTTCACACTCTAAACACTTCAGGCGAACGCATTACCAGGCCCTCTTAAGGGCCCCCTATCAGTAACTAATCTCTATTCAGAGCACCTTAACCGAGTTTGTAACGTCGTACGGCATTTACTTGAAGCCGGGGCGTTTACCATAGGGTTTTGATTATTAAATATACACTCCCGCGCGAAATACGCAGGTAACATGCGGTGGATTATAGTGCCTCTGTGTTTAATCATTGGATTTATTTACTTAACATGCATTAACCACATTTTACACAACTACTAACAGTTCAGTCATGATTATAATCATCCAAACTTCAGTTGTTAATCAATCTCATTCCAAAACACTATAGTTCAATGGATTTATTTAATTCCAACACTCGAAGCTTAGTAAACAGTGGAACAATTATTTGTGATGTTAAAAGTGAAATAATTATTTGTGATGTCTTTTAAGACTGTTTTTACACGATTTTAATCCATAAATTATCAGTGTCAAAATTTATTGTGTTTCTTATCCTCAATTATCAGTGACCTTAAACTAAATTGGTAATCAGTCTGGATTTATATCATCGTACCTTTTTCAATCATTTACACGAATTCATCACGATACAGCCGATTGTGTTTATGGTGATCATTTGTGTATAAGACATTTAATTGTGTTGACCATATAATATTTTGTTACCGTCTAGTGCACGGTCTATTTGGATTAACTGTGAATTGATTCATGCATTGCAACATAACATTTAATAAATGTCTTATAACATGGAGGACTCTTCTTACTTCACCACTTCGGACAAAGGCCAGGGACTGATCATGGAACAGGTGGTGATAAAAGTCACCATGAATATGTAGGAATGGGACAATTTTACGAAATAGACAGCTAGCCCGCAATACAATACAATTACAATAACTACAAAACCTCCTACAAGGTGTTAAATTGTGCGGCTTTTTAAGGAGAGCTGTGCTACGACTATTTTAAGCGATCGGACGTACGATGATCGCACACCGAAAAATATCGCCCGAAAAATCACATAGAAAATGCATTGCGGCCAACTTTGACCGATCCTCGAAATTTGATTCGTTTACATTGTTGGGGTACTTTTCGCTATTGCTTTCTCGTTCCTGATTTTGTACCCCTACTACTTATCAATGGTTGCTATTATTACTACCCGAGCATTCAATCAGTCTGTTCCTTTTCAGATGGTTAATATTAGAAGGCCGAAGAAAGGTTTCATGTATATATTACACACAATGTAGCACATAAATATAATTCACTGTTAATCTGAATTGAAGGAGTTGGATGGCAATAATACAGATTTTTTAATGTAAAATTATATCTTAAACACTATTCTCAGTTAGTCAAAATTGAATATATGTTTGTCAGCTGTAAAAATGGTTTTTATGCAAAAATATGATTTAAATGTCCGTCACAATTTTAAGCTAAAACTGCTCCGTCCATCTAGACGCAAAAATAAAAGTGATTTAAGGTTATCATAGAATATTGTTTTATGCTCAATCAGTTATTCGCGTACAAAGGTCTGAATTGCTCAACATTTATGCCATCGATTTAAAACAAATGATACATGGAAAAAGTCATCGTTAAAGGTTATCACTATAAAAAGAATGTAAATCGTTTAAGGACTTCAATGACACAACTCACAAGTGTTAAGACCACCGTTTCCGTAACGATTCATTCAGTACGATAATATATTGTTCTCTGAAGTTCGGATAATCCAAATAGTTAAACTAATAGGAATGAGTTCACTATGACCATTAGTCCACCGCGTGTTTTTTTCGTTCCCCGCGCGGTTCTGTTCTTTTTATAAAAAAACTATTAATTACACATAAAATTTCAGTTTAAGAAATATCGGTTAAAACTGCTTGAGATTAGAAAGGGTTGTTCCTAAAATCACAGCTAAGGGAAAAATTGTTTAAGGACAGATTTAGAATATTTGACCTTAAAGAGCACAGCGTTTGTAAAAATTGATCTTCGTTGGGTTGTAACACGGAGCCGCGTGTTACATACACATTCCCGACAATGAAAATTAGTACACCATGAAGGGGGCTAACCTTCCAGGAAGTGTTATTGCTCTGCCGTACCGTGTAATGAATGATTTTGGCTCTGACAACACTGATTCTGGTTCTTCTATATCTCGCGGCGGCGTGACGGCTTCAGTTGGCTCGGTTGTTGATGAGACGTCGAGCGTCAATCCGATGCTAGCAAGACTGTCTGGGGGTGGCGTTCTCGTTTCTTCACCGCCTGATAGGTCTACATCGCGAAACAGCGGGTCATCTGGATCAACGTCGGCTGGGGATAGTCTGTGCTTGGAGACCGCTTCAGCTTTGCCATTAATCTCCAGAATGATGTAATTCTGACGTCGATCTAACACATGATTAGGACCGCGCATCGGTTTGGCTAAAATCCTGTTATCCATATCGTTGTTGATAAATAACCAATTGCAGCTATCAAAATCTTTGCGTTTATAGATTGGGCCATGTTGCTGACGTGTAGGACAGATCGGCCGATTCTGAGCGTTATATTGTAGAAAACTGCGAAGTGGAAACAGAAATGTCGGATCGTTCATCGTTAATGTAGTTTCAGAGCGTGATCGGACTAGTTCGCCAGGCAGCCGTAGACATTCGCCAAATACCATTTCAGCGGAGCTACATTTGATCGGCTCACGAGGTCTTGTACGCATTGATAGGAGTACTTTCGGTAGAGCCGCAAGCCAATTTTCTTCTGGGCTAGCCTTGAGCGCCGCTTTCAGTTCTCGGTGTGGTCTTTCAACGAAACCATTTGCTCTCGGGTTGCGAGCCGCGGTCACGGAGTGTTTGACACCGTAGTATTGCAGTAGGGCTGTGAACTCCTCTCCGAGAAATTGTGCGCCATGATCGGTTGTCACTTCAGCTGGAGCACCGAACCGAGAGAACCAATTGAGCTCTAGAGCATAACTGACAGTTTCTTGCTTCATGTCTGGAAGTGGTATGGCCTCATACCATCATGTGGTGAGGTCCCGTATTGACAGTAGATATCGCATGTTGTTCACGGCAGGGAAGGTTACCAGATCAACGTGTATGTGTGTAAATCGGACTTTGGGCACTTGAATGACTTGTGGCGCCGTTTTAGTTTGTCTCGTCACTTTGCATTTCTGACATTCTAGGCATTGTTTTGACCACATCTTGATATCTCGTCGCATGCCAGGCCAAAAATACGTTCTGGATAGAATTTCTACTGATGCTTCGCCAGATGGGTGGCTCAATGAATGGTAGACTTCGAAGATCTTGTGACGGAGTTTTTCAGGTATAAACGGCCGAGGGCCCACGTCAGTTATTTCGCACTGCAGTAGGGTTCCGTCGTAATCAAGTGATTTCAGTCGATTGACATCAAATGTCCGAAGTGATATATCATCTTGCTGAGCTGCTTGCAATTCCTGAATGCTTATAGGTGAAGGATACAGTATTGAGGCACAAAGATCTGCCGGACGGCTTAGGGAGTCTGCGACCACATTTTCTGATCCTTTAACATGGGTGACTTCATAATCATACTCGTGTATTCGTGTAAGTTGCGAGTTGACACGTCGTGAATATAAATATTCTTTCTTTCCTCTCAGCATCGGAAGTAGCGGAAGATGGTCAGTGTAGATCTTGAACTTTCGGCCATCCAGATAGGTGTGGAAGTGTAAGATCGACCGGTAGATTGCAAGTAATTCTTTTCCTAACGTATCATATCGCGTCTCGCGAGGTTGTAGTTTTTGCGAATAGAAAGCGATAGGCTGGTGTATTCCATTGATGGATTGTTGAAGTACTGCGCCTATGGCAACGTCGGATGCGTCCGTTATCAATTCAAAAGGTTGAGACCAATCCGGGGAATGTAACATGGTCGCTTTGCATAGGGCCCTTTTGGCATCCTCGTAAGCCTGCATGTCGTCCACGTTGAGTTGAATCGGTTTTGATTTCTTGACGAAACGGCTTTCTTGCACGTGATATTTGTGAAGAGGTGCCAGAATCTTGGCAAGGCAGGGTACAAATCGAGAATAGTAGTTCATCTTACCCAAGAATCGTCGTAATGCCCGAACGGTGGTTGGAGGCTGTAGATCTTGAATAGCACGAACCTTAGTAGGTACAGGTGTCATGCCTTCTTCGGCAATTTGATGACCAAGGAATTCAATTGATTTCTGTGCAAAGACGCATTTATTGCCATGAAGTCGGAGGCCATAGCCTTCTAGACGTGTGAGCAGGATCTCAATATGTTGTATATGATCGGTCATTGAGTTAGAGAATACCAGGATGTCGTCTAGATATGGAATTATAAATGGTAGACCATCTAGTATTTCGTCCATAACGCGTTGGAATGTTTGCGAGGCATTTTTGAGACCGAATGGCATATAGTGATATTTGTGCGTGCCACCTCCGGTGAATCTGAGTGCAGTATATGCTACTGAGTCTTTGTCCATCGGTACTTGATAGCATGCTTTTACTAAGTCAAGTTTCGAATACACAGCATGACCGATAGCAGATCGGAGTAGGTCGGCCGGATTTGGCAGGATGTACGAATCAGACTGTGAGCAAGAATTGAGAATACGATAATCCCCGCACACTCTAAATGTCTCTGGTTCACTCTTTGATACTACTACCACAGGCGACGCAAAAGGTGAGCTGGATCGTGTACAGATGCCTTGTTGACGTAGTGTGGCGAATTCTTGCTCGGCAGCCTTAAGTTTGTGTGGTGCCAATTGACGTGCTCGTGGAGGATGAGGAAGTGTTTGCGACAGGATGATACGGTGGGCTGTGATAGCCCGCTTCCTCTTGAGGTCTGGCATAAAGGAAATAGGTTTGAAAAGTTCTTCATGACGTCTCAGAACCTCGTCCAGTTGTGGTACATGTGGAACTGAAGGAATAAGCTGTATGGATGCGACTGCTTCGGCGCGAGTCGTATGTTTTAACGCTGACGTAAGCAACTGATTGTCTGCAGTGCGTATCTTTCGTGTTCTTGGACGAATGGTCAGGTCGAAGTGTTCGAGAAAATCACGTCCAATGATGTTCCGTGTCGTTTTGGCGATGATGAACGGATAATTAAAACATCTTTTTGAGTTGGAGAACGAGATAGTGTGTACTCGTACCCCAAACGTCGCTATGTTGGAACCATTGGCGCATGTCAGACTGCTGGTGTCGACTGGGTGGGTGGGTTCGAAATAATTGTAGCGTAGTAAGCTTACATCTGATCCAGTGTCTATGAGAAATAATTCGCCAGAGGTTTCATCACGGATGAGAAAAGATGTTGATAGTGGCATTTGGACGTTTGAAGCATGACTTGACTGGAGCCGTCGCTGTAAATACAATAGTTTGATTGCGCTCTACTACGAAAGCAACGTGCATCGAGCCATCAGACGTGGAGCGGCCAACAATCTTGGGGTGTTCAGCCTCTACTGCCGCCGCGGAGGCTGACCCCACCAGTTTTACGAGCCTTCTATGGGTGGATCCTCCTGAATTGTTGAGAGTGACCGCGCCCATCTGAACGCGAGTCTGTGCGCGGGAAAGTGCAGACGTTTCTGAGGCAGTAACGTGTGGAGTGGCCATAGCTGCGATGATTAGGACACCACTCCGCTGGTAACTGAGGCACTAAGGTTCGGTCTCTCGACGTCGACCTCCTGGCGCTATTCCGGGTCGGTGGACGACGGTGGTCACGCCTGCTCTGGTCGCGTCTGTTTTGGATGGCATCGACTTAGGCCAAATTTGGCCTTACGGCGAGGTTCTCGAGCAGGCTGATGAGGCGTTCATTCGTGACATTTGTTCCGGCTGATGATGTGGTGGGTTGTGATGTGGACTTTCTCTTGGGCCGGTAGGCTGTGGTGGTGTTTCTTCCACCACTTGTCTAGACGTGCCGGCAGAACGTCATCCTGTACTTCGAGGGATTCGCGCAAGAACGTGGCCATCTCTTGTAGTGCCGGTGGGAGATTCTGTATGAACAGTCGCATTACGACTTCCTTGGGCAGTTTGAATTCTAAGGCTTTGTGCTCCATTTCCCTAAATAGCTCAGAAGGCGTGCGGCTACCTAGGGACATCTGGCTCATTAATTCTGTAAGCCTGTCTTCTCGATCTGGTGTCAAACGTTGCTTGACGGCGCGTTGCAGGCTCTGCCATGGCTGTGCACATGTGCCCTCAGTGTATTGATGCAGTATATCTTTGAGTCCGTGTCTGAAAGATATTGGGATCGTCTCCCAAGCCCTCAGAAATATTGAGCCCTCGTCTGTTATGTTGGACATCTTGGCCAGTAAAGTGACATCGTCGACCCACGCATCAAGGTATTCTGGATCAAATTGACATATTTTATATTGTGTCCATGTGGTGATGCGGTTTGTTGCTGGGCTCACCATCGGGTTTCCTGTATTTCCTGAACTGGCCCTCATCTTAAGTGTATGAGTTTTATCGAGAACTGAGGGCAGTGTAACATCGTCCTCACCCGCCATCGTGCAGCTGTCTTCGAGCATTGTAATCCCGAGAGGGTGTTTTTCTGTGATATGTGTCTTAGAGTTAACTTATCTTGTAGTAGTCATCCAAATTGCTTGAATTTCTTAACTCTAGATATTTGTTAATTCTTTGCTGGCTGTGAGTTCGACGAACCGGGGCACCATTATGTAGGGGTACTTTTTGCTATTCCTTTCTCGTTCCTGACTTTGTACCCCTACTACTTCTCAATGATAGCTATTATTACTACCCGAGCATTCAATCAGTCTGTTCCTTTTCAGATGGTTAATATTAGAAGGCCGAAGAAAGGTTTCATGTATATATTACACCAATGTAGAACATAAATAAAATTCACTGTTAATCTGGATTGAAGGAGTTGCATGGCAATAATACAGATTTTTTAATGTGAAATTATATCTTAAACACTAATCTCAGTTAGTCTAAATTGAATATATGTTTGTCAGCTGTAAAAATGGTCTTTATGCAAAAATATGATTTAAATGTCATTCACAATTAAGCTAAATTGTCCGTCTTCTAGACGTCAAAAATTAAAGTGATTTAAGTTTATCATAGAAAATTGTTTTATGCTCAATCAGTTATTCGCGTACAAAGGTCTGAATTGCTCAACATTTATGCCATCGATTTAAAACAAATGATACATGGAAAAAGTCATCGTTAAAGGTTATCACTATAAAAAGAATGTAAATCGTTTAAGGACTTCAATGACACAACTCACAAGTGTTAAGATCACCGTTTGTAACGATTCTATCTCAGTACATGATATTAATATATTGTTCTCTGAAGTTCGGATAATCCAAATCGTTAAACTAATAGGAATAAGTTCACTATGAACATTAGTCCACCGCGTGTTTTTTTCGTTCCAAGCGCGGTTCTGTTCTTTTTATAAAAACACTATTAATTACACATAAAATTTCAGTTTAAGAAATATCGGTTAAAACTGCTTGAGACTAGAAAGGATTGTTCCTAAAATCACAGCTAAGGGAAATATTGTTTAAGGACAGAGCTAGAATATTTGACCTTAAAGAGCAAAGCGTTTGTAAAAATTGATCTTCGTTGGGTTGTAACACGGAGCCGCGTGTTACAATACAACTCAACTTATTCTTATGTTGGCTTGCACCACTCATATTCAACAGGGAGGCGTAAAAATGCAGGTGTGCAAGTGGAAGGCAAA
Organism: Eudiplozoon nipponicum; assembly: GCA_029291075.1. NCBI lineage: Eukaryota > Metazoa > Platyhelminthes > Monogenea > Mazocraeidea > Diplozoidae > Eudiplozoon > Eudiplozoon nipponicum. The sequence continues at coordinate 70,538 of JAQBSW010001528.1, forward strand.
CAGATACTAGACAGGGCGAAAATGATATATGATCTGAGAAGATTTCCTATATTAAAATAATGGATTAGAAATAATAAAACAGAATTTGCATACATAAATTACTTCAATGAAAATAAATTTGCCATGCATAAGTTTGATTGAATTGAAGAACAAAGAATGTATCCATGGAAATTGGTTGAATAGAAATAAACTCATTTGAATAATGGAATTACATAAAATATTTTCAGTAGAAATGATGTAACATGTAAATAAACGGAGTCGGGCATTTTTTAATTCGGATATAATACGAGCACCAAAATAATAAAGGTTATGATAAGACTTAATGAAAAAATAATTTATGAATTTTAACTTGTTTTGCATTCTTATAAAATCAAAATTAAATATGGAGAATCACCATATATTCGATTGAACTAAACGTAGTTTTCATAGCAATAACTTAAAAACGGTAACCAAACGAATATTGAAAGCCGTTGTATTTTATGTGCTTAAACTTAATAATGATGGCTATATAAAATAACGAAGTCATCACAATTATTAATGATTCCGCCTCGTCGATAAAATTGGAAAAGCCTTAAACACAAAACTTTCTGATTGTCCTTTTGTAGCTAAAATACAAGTATTGCACTGCGCTGTCCAAAAAAATTACCAGACAAACTACACAATTTAATATAAAGAACATGTCAAAGTACATATGGCGCTAAATAAAACAAGACAAAATGACAATAACCATCAAAAAATAGTGCTTTAACACCAAATTTGTCAAATTACTCTGGTTTGTTTATTCGTATTTATATCTCCAAGTCATTTTTTTACAATATAATGGCAAAAACGTTCAAAGACAACTCGCTAGATACAAAATATATCCCGAGTCTGTAAAGTTTGCCAACACTATGGCTTTTTTGCCAGTAACGCATACCAACATTGTGATAACGCATACGTACATGGTATGAACAAAATGATATGAACACGACGGATTTCAATGTATGCTAAATTTCACCAGAATTGAGAATTAAAACCACTTGTTTACACCTGTTAATCCGGCAAATACATACAATCTGGCCTTGATCGAGTTGCTGGTAAGCAAGAAGCGAATGTAGACGAGATTTTACTTTCCGTTCATACTGTCTTTGGTTTGGACTTCTGATTATAAGTGAACTAATTTGTTATTAGGTTCGCAACACCAAATACACAATTGCATACATGTTAATTCTCCGTCATAAACAGTATCAAAACGTTAAATATTTATTTGAATGAGTTTATAATTACCGCAAGTGTGAAAAGTGTTATCGATCAAGTCGTGACTGTACAGATTTTCTGGAGTAACAAATCTTTGGAATAGTTGTAATTCTCAATTTGACGAACTTTGACTTACATTGTAATCCGTCGCGCAGGTACTATGTACTGACTCGGCAACCAGCATGTAGGTGCAATGTAAAGTGTCTTTACCATAATTTTGGTATCGAATACTTGCACAATAGCCATTTATTGGTGCAATTTACAGATCGGTATTTATATTATGTATAGTGAGTTGGCTTTGAAGTCGCATAGCCGAAGACATTCAATGGAGGTTTACACTTTCGTAGATGAGATTACAATGTCTTATTTTACCATAATCCTCACACAAATATATAATATCGGTTCCTACGGATGAGTCGCCAGTAAAAACAAAATGAACGCGCTCGAGGTTATACTTGCTGTCCTAGTTTTATCATTCTGGTCATATTTGAACTAATTTGTTACTATTTGCGCAACACATAAAACTTAATTTAAAATAGTTTAAATCAGGATTGCGAGCTTGTTATAACCAAAACTTAAATTCAGTATACCTTTGTCAGTACAATCTGTGCTTGGAATATTGTTGTAGCGGAAATTCATCCATTAGACAGATATCACCTTAAATAAAAATTCTTCAAGTACCGTCAAGAAATTGCTGCAGGCATATCGTGTAAATTTGTGATTTTAACCCCCATTCCCACCTGCTGGCTGCTACGAACAATTAGCAGTTATTAAATTAACATATTTTCACTAACATTTTCATTCAGGTGGAACGTAAATGAAATAATTTAGACTTCAAGTGTCAGCCATCATTAAATAGTTCTATTTGAACCGGAATCCAGATGTATTGGTAAAAGGTTCTGAATCTAACTTACATATAATAAAATGGTCATTTGTTGTGCTATTATTTAAAATAATTTTGCAAGTTTTTCATAAACGCCAAGCTCATGATATATATAGTCTGCGTGCGCAGACTATTTTCAACATGTTATTGCTCTTGTCTAACTTCCGCCGCTGATGAGTCATTAGTAAATATGAAACCGCTCATAAGATCTGCAGGAAATCGGACACTGTAATCAGAATTGACCTGTATTATGTATACTTTTATGCTATCGCGATACCGTGATTGTATGCAGAGTAGTACTAGTGTGTGTGCCGTACGCCAGTCGGACTGTTCGTTAGACTTAAATAGTGCCGTCATTTTAACCTGCGAGGAACACTTTCCACTAGATCGTTACACTTAGGATTGAATTATGTGGTTCTCTGCACATAAACTCGAAAGACTTTTAAGTTTTCTATAAATAAACATTTGATGAAATTTCGACCTAGACCAGTGACTACGATAATTGATACTCCAAATTTTGCCAACCACTATTACGAGAACTTATTGGTAATGGTCTCTGCGTCTTCATCAGTTAGTGGATCTTCCTCAATAAATCTTGCGTGTCGATCAATTATTGTGATGCAATTGCGAAAACCATTTACTTACTATTACCATCCACACGAGGATGATATTCTTGTTAAAGACGAATTTATATAGCTATCTCTCCTTCGATGGTGTATACCATGAACTTCGCATCGCCTAGAGAGAAACTATTAAAACAATTATTGTGCATTATACGCATTGATATTATGTCTTTGCTTGTATCATGTTTAACCTATATGTCTTTATATAGCGACTGTTTAGCATTCACATTGAATATTGAATTTATTTCAATGTGAGATAAACCATCATCTACCACATTATGTCTTATTTCAAATGACTAACGATGATCTTGAACGCATTAAGACGAGTTATTTGCTGTATTAAACTTAGCAGGTAATTCTGTCAACCATTTTGTAACGTCTCTTTCAAAAAAGCGTTGTCGATCTTAACATCAAAGGGGCAATACAGAAGATATTATGGAAAGTGAAGGCATGAGTCTAGCGCAACTAGTAATTCTCTTTCCATTTCTGAATGTAACTATTCCACAGCTTTCAATTTTCTAGCCTAAAATTCGATGGGATGAATTTCACCATCTATTTCACCTCTTAGTTTAACGCCCATGGTTACACTGGATGAGTTAGTTGAGATATTTAATTATGTATTTTAATGAAAGACATGTAATGTTGTTCTATGAGGTTGCACAGAATGATTGCCACATATTCTTAAATCTGTTATTTCGAACATGGTATTGCGTGTAATTATAAGCTTCAAGATGTTATTGGAGATAATGAAACGAAATGTAGCCAGTCAACGAAGATCAGATCGTACCTTATTTCCAGTGATTAATATGACTGATGTCGAAGCCTTTGAAGGAAAGGGACGAATTAGCACCCAACAGCACAAAGACGACCTGGGTGCGTACTTGAGAATAGAAAACAATTGGTTCTTTGCTAAAGTGTAAGTAAAATGATACAACCCACGTAAGCAAACCGCGGATACTCCAAACTCACGTGAACTTGCATTTTGCGCAAGCAGCTATTTTATTATTTCGAAGATTAACTGATCGTTTGGCTCGAAGCGCAGGAGCTTCTTTGATTCAGGCATCTTCAGCCCTGGGAGATTGTTGAATTCACCTTTATTGTTTGGGTCGGTTTTGCGGATTCCCTAAAAGTTTATAATCAACGTATCGCCCAGCCGAGATAAAATATCCACTACTCCGCATTTAAAGTGTACACTTATGCAGAAAATATTCAAATCCGTCATAAACTATTTATTAACTCAAAAAAATGCTTTTTTGCTGATCAATATATTGTTGGAGTTTTTTCTTAATATGCACGTTCGCTTAGTAAAACAAAACAAGTAAATAAATTAAGTAAGTAAAATTTATTATTTAGTTTCTCTTCTGAGGATTCCCGCAAAATTAATTATTTGTGTGTCGTCCAGTCGAGACTTTATTACCCTTTATTCCGCAGTCAAAGTGTTCATTTGTGCAGACAATAATTTTACAAAATTTTCCCATCCGACAAAAGCCATTTATTAACTCAACACAAATGCTTTATTATTAATTAATTATATATTAGAGTTTGCTAGTATTTAGTGCGGTCGCTTAGTAAAATAAAATACAACTATTTAATAAAATATTCACTTCGGCGTTCCGGGTCTTAAAAGTGATTATAGTTACAGTTATTTCTTGTCAGTTAATTTTGTGGTTAAGCCATCGTCTGAATAAAGGACTTGTAAAAATTACGTATGCCCAGAAAGCGACGCAATTCTTTTATATTCATCGGTGAAGCAAACGTTTTGATGGCTTCGACTTTGTTTTCTGTGTATTTATAATTCAATTTCCAAACGAATACCCTAGGAATTTCCCATGTTCTGTGCACATCCCCAAATACCATTGTTTAACACAAGACAAAACTGAACAATTCGAGCGAGAATCAATTCGATGTCTTTTAAATGTTGTTTAAAATTATCCAAAGTGTGTATTTCATCATCAACTTGACAATGGGCACTTGAATTACTCCGTCGAAATCTATTCATAAATCTCGTAAATGCCTGCTTATATTCCAATAAACTAAAATGGCTAATGTCAGTTGTCTTCATGATGGTTTTTTTGTTGAGAGAATTCTGATGTTATGCTGCCTAAATTTGAAAAAAACTGTTTCTGATGGTCTATTGTGTCAAAAATAATTTTGGTGTTATTTATTGAGTAAAGATCTGTAATTGTAACATTTTTTGAGAGCATAATTATAACTCTATAATCTCCAATTGCCAAAGAGCTGCTTGGCTTCCATTTAAATTGACATATAATACCGTCCTCTAACACCTGAAAAAAAGCTTTGGCCACCTGTAAATTCTCCTGATATAAGTACGAGTTGTGGAAAAGACGGGTAAGACTTTTGTTGACATATGATGTCGCGTAGTTAAACTTATTCGAATGATTGGATCTGATATTTTATTATTTATGATTTTTGGAAAACGGCTGATAATCTAAATCTGTAGTGAAAAATGGCGATCGTTAACATCAATAAAGGTACGCCTTTTAAATTCTTTTTGCTGAGTATAAAATATGGCACGTCAGCGAGGACAAACGTCTACGGGAACACGCGACGTCGGCCTAGTCATAATCTGAGATATACCAAGACACTTGTTTTAATTGAATGAACATTAGCAACCGTAAGTTTTACATTGTTGCAGAAAGTTATTGTAAAATTTGGCCTTAATAATGGTATTTGAGCTCACGTTCTTACACTAACGCGATCCGCGGAAGTGGATTTGAAACAACGATTAACGATCTGGATTGCTGGGCGACGGAAGAAATACGTGCTAGTTTTAATTTCTCCATATATTTCTGTTTGTTGGTCTGAGTATTATTCATCGGTAGACTGCATGTAGGCGGCTGTAGAAATTAACACACAGTACAACCTGAACATATTTCGACGCAACTGTTGGTTGTTCTTACTCCATATACAATGATTTACACACCAGTTTTTAGGAAATTCTGCTGGGGAACACATGCCGATTGTGGGAAAATAACTGATTATCCGGAACTTAATCTGTATATATTACATTGCTGACGACGAGATCAATGTCTGTAACGCTGCACTCTGATGGGCAGGGTACAGGACGGTCGTTGCGATGATTGACGGGGACGATGTAGGTGTTGCAGTGGCAGGCCGGACTACTTACTCTTATAGTTCTTAACTACTACTCTGCCAAAAGTGCATCATAACTACCTAATGAACTATCTGCTAACCTTACAATATTGGCACTTCAGAGTTCTGAAATTTTATCACAAAGAAAAATTCACTTCATTTTGAGGAATTTTTTATTCAAACGGCATATAAATGCATAATGGTAGTGACTAACTTACTGACAAATAAAACTTACAATGTTTCTAAATTACGCCGTAAAACATTAAATTTAAAATATGATTAAAAGTTAATCACCTTTGTAAAAATCAAAATGATTTAGATCTAGTAGAAGGAAAATTCGTTTTTCAAATCTATGTGTCAGCTTAAAAATATTTTAAAAATTTCACATATAATGTTTTCTTATTTATGATAGCTGTATTAAAATTGTAGACAAAGACATCATAGAAATTAACTGTTTATAACAAAAATTAAAATTTGAATGTTTTTAAATTTGCGTCGTGCAGCACTAGATTGAGTGCAATAATTAATCCTTAAAAAATGCTGACTTCATGAAAGCGAACTTGTGCAATCATTTTGAACTTCGACGTTAGCAAACCGTTTTTTGACTCAAACAGTGCTTTTTATCTACAAATTCTACCTGAGCCTGAATGCAATTAGTCCAACAACTGAAGTAATATTTCCATTCTTGATGGAAGGCGTCCTATCTCCGTATGAGAATTCATGTAATTAATTTATTGCCAGAAGGGAGATTTTATTAAAAACTAGGCAAAATAATATCGGAATATATATATATATATATATTAATATAATATATAATAATAATAATAATAATACATTTATTTGGCATCAAAGGCCAACTGGCCCGACCATTAAGAAACAAATCAAGGGTAGGATATGTGGAGGTGAGTGGAATTGTGACTAGCAAAGTATTTGATGGCAGGGGGGTTTGGGAAGGGAAATGTTATCAAAAACGTCAAGATAGTTCAATCTGGTGAAAAATAAATAGGAACAAAATTCCATTTGACTAGACAAGATCAATTGGATAATGTCCATGAATTGTCAGAGCTTCTCGGTAAAAGTGAGTTCGAAAATAAAGATAATAAAGATGGCGGATCGTAGGCAGACAACGGACGATGGAGTCCATTGTCGTGGAGATTGCGTTGATGGAGCATAGCAAGGACATGGATGGAATCAGCCGGATTGAAAACGAGCTTCTTGCACGGGTCGCAGGCATCCGTAGAACGAGGTTGTGATTGAAGGAAGGCCAGGGAAAGTCGATGTCCTGTTGGGTTATCGGTCCTCCACTGAAACAAGAAAGAAAAGAATTGGATGAGGAAAACTTAGTAAGGTATCCACTACTTGGATATGATGGGGTCACGAATGGGTTAAGAAGAAGTATCAGTGGGTCAAGAAGAAAGTTTGAAGACCAAAGAGGTAAAGTGGAAGATTAGAGAAGTTAAAGAGAATAGCCTGGGGAGAAGTAAATGTTATGGATTGAGAAGGAACCAGTTTCGTTTCCAATCGGTGGTATCGCAAGGAAGTTTGTTGAAGAAGTACTGATGGGCTGCCTTTTTGAATTCGTGCTGGGATAGGAGCTTTATATCTGTGGGAAGAGCGTTGAAAACATTAGTGGCTTTTGAGAAGAAATAGACTTTTTTAAATATGGTGGGGGTATGGTTAGCTTGGATAGAAGAGTTACTAGAACGTGTGGCGTAGAGGTGACTTGCGTGGGCAAAGTTGGAGAGTGGTAGGGAAGTTGAGACCTTATGCATAAAAGAAATGACTCGAAGGTGACGTGTGAACCAAAGCGGAAGAAGGTTAGCCAGAAGTAGGCGTTCCCTATAATTTTGGCATTTCGGGAAGACTCGCTTAAGAAATCTGGAGGATACCTGTTCAATAGTATACGAGGAGGCGAGGGTGAGAGGACAGTAGAATTTGTTGGCGTAGGAAATGAGGGGCAGAACGTAGACCTTGAATAATGTGAGTTGGAGAGTGGGGTTGTTAGTCTTAAAACAGATCAGACGGGCCCATTTGAAGAGTTTGGAAGTAGTGTGTGTAAGGTGTGGGGAGAAGTCTAGGGACTTAGAGAAATGAATGCCGAGATGTTTGGCCGAATCTATTATTTCTATGTCGAGGGGGTAGTTGGCAACCGGGATAGAGCAGAATGGATCAGACGAGAGTCTCATTAAGCGAGTTTTGGTGGGATTTAGTTTGAGACCGATTCTGCTGAGTTGCAAGTGGAGCGAAGATAGGAGCTCCGATATAAGGGGTGAGGAAGGGTTGGATGTTGTGGGGTTGCTGAATACGATAACCATGTCATCCGCATATTTGAACAGCTTGAAAAGATTGTCTTCAACCTGTATGTGTGCGAGTGTAAGGTTGAAGAGAATGGGACCAAGTACGGAGCCCTGGGGAACACCGGATCGGACATGGGTTGGCCTCGAGTGACTACTGCCAACTTTTACTGTCGCATATCGGTTTCGAAGATAATAACTGATAAGATTGAGAACGTTGCCGCAGATACCGCTTCTCATTAAGGCAGATTCGATTGCTGAAAATGACAGCGAGTCAAAAGCCTTGGATATATCTAGGAAGAGGAGAGTGCACTGAAGCCCTTTAGAGAAAGAAGAGTAGCAATGATCGAGAACACTAACTAAGTTGGTGGAAGATGAGCGGCCGTTCAAAAATCCATGTTGATCATCAAGGAGGTAGAAGTTTACATGAGACTTAATGAAAGGGTAGATTAGGTTGTATAAGATCCTGTCGAAGATTTTGGTGAAAGAAGGTACGATAGTAATGGGGCGGAGATCTTTAAATGATGAGATCGAGGAAGTGCCATTTTTGGGGATAGGAGAGATCGTCGAGCAAAGCCAGTCCGGGGGAAGATAGGTGGTTTCGAGACAATGATTAATAACATCTGCAATTAGAGAGAAGACGTTCCAGCCAAGCAGAGCAATCATGCTGACCGAGACACCGTATTGATCAAATTGGTGTTTAGATTTAATGTCTTTAACTGCTTGGGCGACGGAAGCCGGAGAGACGTAGAACCAGCGTAGGTTCTCGGAGTCTCCGTTGTCTAACATCTCAACAGGCGGAGTGGGAGTGGAAAATGAGTCGAGAAGGTGAGTCAGATAATCGTTAGCGAAGCAGAGGTCGTCTGACTGAGAGAAGTTAATACACGAGGTTTTGGGCTTTTGCAACAATTGGTGTTTGATGATGGCGAACTTTTCCCGGGGGTTAGGAGCTGAGCGGATGCGTCTTTCGATGTGGAGCGCTTGTTTGTTGATAGCCTGATTAATGTGTCCATCAATGCGTCTCAGAGCGAGGGCGCGGGCAAGTGACGAAGTGCGTAGACGAGAGCTGCGTGCTAGGTTGTCCCGTGCCTTAAACAGAGCGTTCAACTTATTCGTCGATTGTACGTTTTGAATAGAGGTGGCGGAGTTGTAGTGGGAGGATAGGATGTTATGAACATCGGAAAAGCACGAGGAGAGATTTTTTGGTAGAAAGAGGTCCCTCCAGTTAACAGCGTCACAGAGTCGGCGGAACTCTTTCACGTTGGTGAATCGCCTGAACGAATGTGTGTCTTCTCGAGGGGTGAAGGATAAGATAGGTAAGAGGAAGGATACCTGGCAGTGATTAAGATTAGGGAAGAACTCCCGAGAGTGAACATCGGTCCCCTCGTTGTTGGAGAGTACACAATCCAGCTGGTTGTGCCCTAGGTTCGGAAATTGCACGAATTGATGTAGCAAAATGTCCGCGAAGAGCCGAAGCAGTGGGTGACTTTCCGAAGCTAGGTTGTGCCAATTAGCCAAGGGGAGGTTGAGATCACCCACAACGACGTACCGATCAAAGTGTAAAGAGAAAAAAGTAGAAAGGAGTTGGGCCCTGAGAGTGTCGTCGATGAGTGAGAGTTTAGGGGGTCTGTAAACAACACAGGTTATGGATTAGTAGCTGAAACGAGAAAAATTCCAATCCTTGAGTGTTCACTGTCGATAAGCGTTTAGGCAAAAGAAGGGATCGGACATAGGCGGCTAGACCAACCTCGCGACCGACAGTTCTGTCGCTACGAAGGAACGTGTATTCGTGAATGAGGAAGAAATCATCACAGTGGATGGAAGGGGACAGCCAGGTCTCAACAAGAAAGCAAAGGTCTATCTCGTTAGAGGATAGAAAAGCTCGTAGATGATTGATTTTTGGCGTAAGTGATCTGCAATTGATGGAAATTTCGGAGAGTGCTCTGAGAGAGGGATGGTTAGATCGGGGAGGAGAAGCGTGCGGGGGCTTTCCGCTGGCGGGCGGGACGAGATCTAGGGCTGATGAGGGTGACTGACCGCTCATTGACAAGGATGGAGTGGTCAGCCTCGATGTGGATTTCTTTTGTCCCTTGTTTGTCAGGTGGGTGAGGTAGTTTGAGCGTTTGGAAGCAAAAGGGGGGCGAGAAGTCTGGGTTTGAGGGGGCACTCTGAAGCTGCGATGATGGGGAGAGCGGGGACAGTGACTGATCAGGAGCTGAGACGCTGCAGTCCTGGGTGGGGTCGATAATGTTTTCAATAGCGGGAGTTGAGGTTGTTGGGGCAGGGTCGAAGTCCCGATTGGCCTTGGCAGACTTACGGTTGTTAGGTCTCCGGGTGGTGGCATCCGTCCCAGGAATAGCTTGTCGTGGAGATGTGGACCTTGCGGACGAACTTGGGAGAGAGGTTTCGTTGTTAGGAGGCATGGCGTGGCGTGGTCGCCCTCGGCGACGTGGTAGAGCTTGAGACTGAGAGGGAGGGCTGGAAGCGGAGTAAGGACTAAAAGTGAGAGGGAGGCCTTCAAATCGGGAGGGAGTCAGCACGGGTGGTCTGGAGGAAGGTGCATCACCGAGGATACCGCCGTGAACAGAGCGGCTTTTCTTTGGATTGCTCCAGCCCGGAAAGGCGCGATGAACTGGAGGTGGGGGGGTGGTGTCGGGTTGATGTGTTTGGGCTTTCTCTAGGGTCCTCTGGAGTAGCGTATGATCTCGCTTTAGTTGGACTTTCCCGGATGCTAAAGTGGGCGAGTGCAATTTGAGGTGACAAAGCTCATCGTCAGATAGTCTTTTATGTGAGGAGAGAATAAATGCTTGACCCTTACCCGAGGAGATCTCTTTAAGGTGGCTAAAGTTGTCTCCTATTTGGCTGATCATATCAGAGGCCAGAGCATCCTTTGAGAGAGGGGAGAGCAGGGACCATAAAAAGATGTTTCTCTTGTTTTGATTTCTTAGGGCAACCTTCCTGGCTACCCCGTTCAGAAACACATCAGCTTGACGCAACAAATGGGGTTAAATAGTGGATAATGGATGGTTGTCTGTCAGGGCTCCAAATAATCCTGAGATGTCCGTTATTTGCTGTTGGAGGTCAGTGATTTTAGAGATAAGCTTTTGGGTGATGAACGGGGAGATGGGGGCTTGCGGCGAGAGCTGGTTCATGGTGGAGTGAAATAGAAGAGCAGAAATATTGATGAGAGGAAAAAAGAAAAGAATGGGTATTAAAATGTCAAAAATAAAAAGGGAAATCAGGTGGGCACGGAAAAGATCCTTGAAAACTGAGGGTAAAATCCAAAAAAATGTGTGTAGGTAGATTTCTGGTGTAACCTAAAAAATGAGATCAGACAAAAAATCCCGAGAATCTGAAATTAAAAACAAAATAAAACCCGATATCCTTCGACATTAGAGAAAGAGTTGAAAACCCGAAAACACGCTCAACGCATTTTTATATATATATATATATATATTTATATTTTATATATATATATATATATATATATAGATAGATAGATATCGGGAAAACATGGGTTGCATAATCGATTTACCATTCTCCATCAATGAAGCACATAGCACATTAGAAAGTGTTTGACCGCCACTTTGTTTCGCCACAAATTGATCAGCCAGTTAGTCAACTCGATGAACAAATAAGGACCGCCATTTCATATAATAGAACAATTTATCATTTATTTAAAATTAAAACCATATTTGCATCAACAAAAAATAATTATATACTTATATATCCATGTAAAATAGGCATAATAAACTGTAGCAAAAATCTTTCATCCTGCAGTCCAATTTCGTCTACATGCAAATCTCTTAAATACTGCCCACAATCTGCCGCAGACATCGCAGGTACCTGGAAATCTTACTTCTCATTCTGCATCTTTAACCACTTAGACGTCCAGCCACCTGTTAAACACATTTTCCTTTATTTTCTAATTCATTTTGTTGGATACAATTTGGATCACTTTACAAATAATGTTTTATCTCACCAAGCTCATTTAAACACTACAAATCAGCCACAGCACTGCATGAGAAGATGGTATTGAATTGAAAAATTATATAATTACGCGATCATTGAATTCGACAGCAGAGTTCACAATAAATCAAATTCAGTCTCGTGGTAGAGAAAGATGACAGTTTTCACTTCCGTGACATCAAACTAACTCGAGAAGCAAACGGAGATATGACACTGGCCATACATAGAAAATCCACTTTCACCGGACAATACATTCACTACAACAGTAGTGTGCCAAAGTCCCACAAAAGAAACTTAGTAAACAACCTAGCAAACAGAATCAGGAAGATCTGCTCTGAACACAAGATTGAGGAAGAACTGGGCTACCTCAGGAAAATTTTGCTAATGAACAACTACCCAGAGCGTTTCATTGATGTCAACATCAGACCACGGCAGATTCGTAATAGAGAGGATATCGGCAAGCAGGTTTTCCTAAACTTACCATTTAGAGGCGACGTACCAGCCTCAATAATTGCACGGCGGCTGAATTGAATAACTAAGGACAACTTTCCCAGTGTTAAAGTTAATATGACATTTAGTACACAGAGAATCATGAGGTTGGATGCCAAAGATCAATTGCCAATTCTCTCCAAATCATTCATAGTCTACAAATTCTCATGTATGTGCGGTAGCACATATATCGGACGTACGAAGAAGCAATTGATAAGCAGAATCCAGCAACATTTGCCACAGAAATTTATTAACAAAGGCTTGCCACCGTCAGGAAAATCAGCTATTTCCGATCATATATTGGCAACGGAGCACCCTGTCAATTTGACCAATTTCACAATTCTACATAAAGCAAAATCAGAAAAATTATTATTTATCTACGAAGCCCTTTACATAAAACAACAAGCACCTGACCTTAATATTCAAAAGTTTCATCAACATGATATTCTTATCGACTGGCCAAGAATAACATAATTCAACATCAATCTACTAGTATCCAGCCAAGAGCAAACAGGCACTCGACTAGAATCAACAAACGTACAATCGGATTGGCAACAAACTGAAGTGGAAATAACAGAGGCGCATACGATGACAGAAGTCTCCAAACAATGTGAGCGTTTAACACTGCAATCAACACTGGCGTTGTTACCACGTGAAAACTTTGCGCAACGAGGTGAAACGATCAATTATTCTGGGAAAAATAGCACTTGTATATGTAACAGTGAACAATGCGCAAAAATGGATTATTCTCAAGCTATCAAAACAATAATGACAAGATCTCAGACATCACTTCGCAATACTGCGAGAATGACCTATACATGCAAACACGCATACACACAAACACAAACGCATACACACTCACAAACTAGTCAAAACAAGAAACAGCAGTTAAAACAAGTCAGATTTTTTACCACTAGCATAATCAATTAAAAACCCAAAATATATAAATATGTATGATTATATAAGAGATGATTAGTATTCACGAAATAAATAGCCTTTATCCACTTCGTTACTTGTGTTTTCCTAATTATAAGAATACTGTGTTGAATTAAAGAGGATTGGACATTATAAAGATTATCAAAGAGCGGGGTCAGCCATTTACCCGTAAGGAACTAAACACTTATATTGCAGCCAACTGTACTTGTGCCAAACTTCTAGAAAGAATTAAGTTCTTTAAATCGTGTTTAAAACCAGATGCTGTGCTAAAACGATTTCTCAAGCAGTGCAGAAGATATAACCAAAAACCGACGAATAAACTTATTCAATGGACAAGGACTCAAAGCTGAGATAGTAAGCGCACTAGAACAATACAAGAAGGAATTCAAAGGCAGCCAAATCATCACAAAACAGCACATAGACGAAATCAGAAAACTTCAATCAGACAAATCCATACGACTTGCCACACCCGACAAAGGATCAGGAATTGTTATGCTTGAAGCCGACGCTTACAGGAAGGCCATGCACGATATAATAAATTATCAATCTAAATTTGAGCATGACATCAAACAGAAAGATGATTCAAAGAACATCGAATCAAGAATTAATAAAATTTTGAAAAGATGAAAAAACATGTTCTAACATCGATGGCTGACTCCGAGATTAGATCAAAACTCACAGAAGACATCCAAAAAATAAAACCAGTCGGAACAAACACCGCAAGATTGTACGAAAAACCAAAATCTCATAAAGCCGTGACAGCCTCAGGAGCTCCTTCGATGCGGCCCATTATGTAAATGATCAATTCTCCACAATATAAACCTGCCAAGTTTCTCTGCAAACTACTTGAATCAATACGGTGCATCATAAACGCTAACACTATCAAGGACTCCTTCGAACTAGCAAATGAATTGAAGGGGAAGAACATCCTACAGAATAAAATCTTCTCGCTTGACGTCTCATCCTTATTTACAAGCATACCTCTGGATAAGACAACGGAGATCTTGTGTGACCTCATCAAAATGAGTTTTTTTACTTCCCTATAGACACCAATGACATAAAAGACCTCATATTAACATGTACTAAAAACGTGCAATTTACATTCGAAGGGATATACTACCATCAGATCAATGGTGTAGCTATGGGAAGTTGCATCTCACTCCTCCTGACAGATGTATACATGTATCACCTGGAAAAAAACGTGCCTAAAAGGTATAATTGACCAGTGCGCACTCTACAAAAGGTATGTAGATGATATCTTGTTGTTCATCTCAGAAGCAGCAGACCCTTTCGAAATCCTCAAACAAGCAAATGGAGTCGATCCAGACATCAAATTCACTCTCGAGGTAGAGAAAGACGACAGTTTTCCCTTCCTTGACATCAAACTCACTCGAGAAGCAAACGGAGATTTGACACTGGCCATACATAGAAAATCCACTTTCACCGGACAATACATTCACTACAACAGCAGTGTGCCAAAATCCCACAAAAGAAACTTAGTAAACAACCTAGCAAACAGAATCTGGAAGATCTGCTCTGAACACAAGATTGAGGAAGAACTGGGCTACCTCAGGAAAATTTTGCTAATGAACAACTACCCAGAGCGTTTCATTGATGTCAACATCAGACCACGGCAGATTCGTACTAGAGAGGATACCGGCAAGCAGGTTTTCCTAAACTTACCATTTAGAGGCGACGTACCAGCCTCAATAATTGCACGGCGGCTGAATAGAATAACTAAGGACAACTTTCCCAGTGTTAAAGTTAATATGACATTTAGTACACAGAGAATCATGAGGTTGGATGCCAAAGATCAATTGCCAATTCTCTCCAAATCATTCATAGTCTACAAATTCTCATGTATGTGCGGTAGCACATATATCGGACGTACGAAGAAGCAATTGATAAGCAGAATCCAGCAACATTTGCCACAGAAATTGATTAACAAAGGCTTGCCACCGTCAGGAAAATCAGCTATTTCCGATCATATATTGGCAACGGGGCACCCTGTCAATTCGACCAATTTCACAATTCTACATAAAGCAAAATCAGAAAAATTATTATTTATCTACGAAGCACTTTACATAAAACAACAAGCACCTGACCTTAATATTCAAAAGTTTCATCAACATGATATTCTTATCGACTGGCCAAGAATAACAAAATTCAACAACAATCTACTAGTATCCAGCCAAGAACAAACAGGCCCTCGACTAGAATCAACAAACGTACAATCGGATTTGCAACAAACTGAAGTGGAAATAACAGAGGCGCATACGATGACAGAAGTCTCCAAACAATGTAAGCGTTTAACACTGCAATCAACACTGGCGTTGTTACCACGTGAAAACTTTGCGCAACGAGGTGAAACGATCAACTATACTGGGAAAAATAGCACTTGTATATGTAACAGTGACCAATGCGCACAAATGGTTAATTCTCAAGCTATCAAAACAATAATGACAAGATATCAGACATCACTTCGCAATACTGCGAGAATGACCTTTACAGGCAAACACGCATACACACAAACAAAAACGCATACACACTCACCAACTAGTCAAAACAAGAAACAGCAGTAAAAACGAGTCAGATTTGTTACCACTAGCATAATCAAATGAAAACCCAAAATGTATAAATATGTATGATTGTATAAGAGATGATTAGTATTCACGGAATAAATGGTTTTATCCACTTTGTTATTTGTGTTTTCCTAATTATAAGAATATATATATATATGGGTAAAGTTAGTCCGAATCGATGATTTTACATGATATATTATTAATAAAAAAGATTACCTTCCTGGATATGCTGTATTTGCACAACTGTTGTAGAATCTCAATTTGACTCAATGGCTCCTGGTGGTAGGGATAGGAATTTTTACAATTTTTTATTTTTCAAATGGTCTTTTCAGAACACTTACACCGCGATAATTTGAGGAGTATTTTAGATTTTTTGTGGACAAGTACTTGTGTTATACATTTAATGCATTTTTAATTTTGTTCCACAGCCGCATATCTGGGAACACTGAGCACGCCATACTTAGGATGAATGTTACGTATAAAAATTTTACGATTCATACCAATGTTTCATTTATATTTGTATAGTCTCGTTTCTAAATTATTCGAAATAAAACTGGTATGAGATATATAACAGTTAAATACTGTTTGTTGCGGAAAACTAATATATATGCAAGTATGTATTATGTGTTGCGAAATTAGTAACAAATTAGTTCAGTTGTGACCAGAAGGATAAACCAAAGACAGCATGAACGGAAAGTATAATCTCATGCATTCGTTTCGTGCTTACTGGCGACTCATCAGTAGTAGCCGGTATTATGCCCTTCAACCATATATTTGGGTGAGAATGTACTTTTCGTCCTATTATCCACATTCTTCACCCAAATATCATAATCAGTTAAAAGGGCATATCTCCTACTGATAATAATCGGCGACGAATGTGCATGAATACTACTCTTTATCCCTTCTAACTGAACTAATTTGTTACTAGGTTCGCAACACCTAATACATACTTGGTATGAGATAGTTTATGGTCTTTCTCGTTAGGCTTATTTTATTGTGTCTCTTTATTCAAAATCCATTAATCATAAATAAAATAAATGGTAAAAATTTATTGTTAAAATTTTTGTCAAAATAAATAAATCAATATAAAATAGCAAATACTTAATCTCACGTCTACTCATTTTTAATTGTGCCAACTAATTTTTATTATGGCTCATCGGAAATTTGATATTCTTGCATGGAGCAAAGTGTAATTTGATAACACCGCTGTTATTCAGTATTTGTTTTATTTTAGTCTATTGCTATACTTTAACATAGGATGATGTGATATTCCTGTCTTGGCTAATTTGACAAATTAATTTCTTTAATATTTAAATTTTATTCTTACAGTTCTATATACTAATAACCATGTATTACAAATAAGAGACTATTTTGAGATGCGAAACTAATGTTACGACTTAATATATACGATCATTATTTGTAGAAAGTTGTAGAAGACTTTTTCTGATCTGGGTATTTAATAGGTGCTTAAAATAATAGTCCATTTAACAGGACATTGCATTTCGTCATTTCAAAAATATATGCAACGGATCCTATTGGTTTAAATAAATGCATTTGACTTGACCTCTAAATTTTTGCCAGCCAAGATCAGCTAGCTTATTATTTAGAATAAAACTAATGGTTGTGGCTTTTACGAGTTTGTTCAGTAAAATCGAGACTGTAGTCTGTTTTATCGGTAAAAGCTCTTATAGAATCCACAACGTAATAGATGTAGTTCTCCAGTTATTTTATGGCAGTTAGGATTCGTAGTGTGATTTCGCCGAAATCGTGAAGTAACGAAGTTGTAAAACATTTTGTCTTGACGGCCGACGTGCCTTTTTTTAGTATGGAATTCTTTATCATGCACCTCAAAGGTAGCAGGGTTATTCGGCTGTTCCTCTAATAATAACGTTCCATTTTACGCTGTGGTATATCACGTCGATGGATCATCCAAAGTTGAAACTATAAATCTTTGATTCTCTGCCGTGCTCATTTGCTTAGATTCGACAGAAAATCTGGATAAATGCGACTAGCGACACCTAGTCCTTTGTGGTGAAATAGATTTATTAACACACTTCATACAACTGCCTGTCCTTTCTCGCTGTCGAAGTTTATTTGACCACGTACCACTAGTATTTATGATAACTTTTACGCCTGGGACATCTCCATTTATGCTGTCGACGTGCGCATGCAGTCTTCCAAAAAAGAATGTCCATACTTTTAAATGGAGCACAGTTATCGACTCTAACCTGCTGATTGGATCAGCCTATTTGGATTTTGTTCTAACGGTGTTCAAGCATGTTTAGTGCACTGTATTATAAACATATGCGAGATAAAAGAATTGCTTGATTATGTATAACCTGATGTCTGAATTGGATTAAATAGTGTTATTTATTGATGCTAATTTTATCATTTACCAGGTTGCTACACACGGATTTCCGTATCAGCCAACATGTCTTGCATTTGATCCGGTACAACGACTACTTGCGATTGGCACAAAACACGGTGGAATTCGAATGTGAGTTTCAAAAAGGTTACTCATAAAATTAAACTAATTCCGTTGAACGTATATGTGCTAAAAGCGTGCAACTTCAAACATTTTTGCTACAATAGTTCGTAGTTTTTTATAATTGAATTTGTACTTTTCTTCTTTTGCTATAATTTAATTATAATAAATAACTTATTTATAGCTTTTTCTTATACTACAAGAAGATTGTTCTTGGCCATGTATTAAACATGGTATATTTATCTATAATCGTAATTATAAGTTTACTTTTCTGTTTATTGATATAAAATATTATTAACAACGTTTTTTCGCTTTGATAACCATACTTATTTTTATTAAATGAGGTGGTAAATATTACTGATAGACATTTAATGTTATTGGCTGAAAAAGGTACCAATTTGTAAGTCATACTGATTCATAGGCGACCAAACATTGGTGCAATTGAAGAATGAAAAAATTGCGATATTGGTGCAATAATCTGTTTCTTTTTTTCACATGAAGTACTTTAAAAGTTAGGATATTGCGATTAGCTGGATGAGCATAAATGTAGTAATGATACCTAACCGCAGATATTCCCGGTCTGAAGTTCGACATGTCTTAGCCGCTGTTCTGCTCATCATATCACCGTCATTGTCATAATGGGCAGCAGTACAAATGCCGTTAGTATCTGGTGCCTCACTACCATATAACCATGAGAAGAAGAAGTACTATAGAGATAAAATTATGCTTTAATTTAAAAATATTATTCTGCTCCAATCGAGTTGGTTGATGACTGACATTGTTTTCGTTGCTGCCATGTTCTTGCTCTAGGGAAAGTAAAGAGGATGCTGACTAACGACACTACCTCCTTAGTAATGGGGCATAACTCTCGCTATCCTATGCGTAATCGATTTACTTATTTTCAAGTTAAATCTCGATTACGATTTAAATAAGAACTTTACCTAAACATTCACGAAGGAGCATACGTGCTTTTGATTTCTGGTATCCAGAATTGGTTTATTTGACATTTGAGTAATAGAGAATTAGATTTTTTGGAAGATGATCAGGGTATGTATTTTTTCATTAAACAGAAAAATTTTGTTCAATATGCATTTTGTACAAAACTGTTTGATATGCGTTACTGCATTACCATTCTATTATGTGAGCAAGTAATCTTGCTTAATCTGTTATGTTTAATTTTTATGTACCTATTAAAGAACAATACGTCAAGATGAGATCTAGCGAAATAATGAACTTTGTAACTCTCGTTGTATAAAAACGCGTTATTATTTAAAGGAATGTTTCGAGTTATTAAATTTATGAACAATAAATTACATATAATGTACTTACTAGCCAGCGAACTAAACTATAGATTACAGTTCTGCGTGACAGTTTTATTCTTTCGCGAAAAATTATTAACGTATTGGTTAATGATAAAGTCGGAAGTCTGTATACCTCATTACGTGTCGCACTTGAATAGCTTATCGGTGCGATTTGAAAATCAGTTTGGTTGGTGCTTGTCTGCCGTAATATTGTCTGCTAGTATTTGAAGTTGACAAGTCATGTTTTGCTGCAGCTTGGCGAGCCATCGCTATCTCATATAGGCAGGGAATACCAATTTTGTTGGCTGGGTTATTGTCTGAGAAGTCGATTTACGTATCTTGCTAGCTAGACTATCGAAGCCATTCAGTTTGATGGGTGGAATCGCGATGAAAGTAGACTAGCAATCTCGTGGTCAGACACTTTTCTTCACGATGTCAGGCACTTGATTACACCATTTTGTACTTTTCCTAAATTAGGGAGATTCTAAAGGACAAACACCAGCTTTATCGAAATAGAGCCTTCTGAAGCTTACCATGCAGGAGGTCTAGATCTTCGTTTATTTTTTGCATATATGATTGTTAGTGTTATCTGGGGTTATGTTTTGGGGAAGAGTTTCTTTGGAGTAACATTTTAGACTCTTTTAAACTTTCAAAGTTTGTGTTACCTAATGTCTTTATTGCACTCGTGGTTTCCCTATCGGTCTTGCGTCAAATTCTTTATTTCTCTTCATTAATCTGTTTAAAGTTATTTTTCCATTTTATAAAACTTCATGCTTCAATGCACTAATCAATTTAACGAGTTGGAGGGATTGATTGTTTATCTGCTTTTGTGTCTTTCGTATTTTGTATGCGAGTAAGTAATAGTTAGATAACTTACTCGCATACTTTTGTGTTGTATGTAGTAAAATTATAAACGGATTTCTGGTTGAATTTTATAATAGTTTTTCGTTGACAGTTTATTGTGCTATGCCAGTCTGCAACGTATATTTTGAATAACGTAAAAGGTGTAAGGCGACGGAGAATGTTAGTTTACTTCATTCTCTTAGCTATTTTATACTCTACAGAAATTCCTTTTAAATTTTTTAAATATTCTGTTAGCGAAAACTTGCATGTTTGTCTATACAAAATATAACTTCAAAACTAAATGTGTTTGAAGATTTATTGACATTGCGTTAAGCATAAAAAATCATCGTTAAATTGAGATAGCAATTTTTATAAATTTTTCCGTTAGGTCTAGTAGACCAATTTACTGGCCATCCTCTTTTTGCGATCTCATACATAAGTCATGACATCATTCATCTTTGTGGTGAATGAGCTCTCAACAGCCAACGGCAACCATGCAACTTACTGCTGCCTTGCAGACTGCGCTTGGATGTGCAAAGGCTAGATGTGCGTCCTCGATCAAAAAGCCGAGTGGTGAGGGGACACCACTTGTACCAAATTCCCAAGAAACTCCATGAAATGTCACAATCTGGAGCCGGCTTATCCTCCAAAAGGAGTCAGCCGCAGTAAAGTAAAGTAAAAAGTAAGGTACAAACACAGGGTGGTTCATCGAGCCAGTTAGATCTATTCTGCTTTTTGCTAATAACTGAAATCGAGACGACGTCACCTAATGCTGTTGAGGCTAATAATATAAGCGAGGCCATTATGCAGTGAAGAAAATCAATGACGCGTTTGGCGCCTTCGACAATGTTGAATCTAGTTATATGCTTATGAAATATGCACGTAAATTGCAGAAGTTTGTGTTGTTCAGGCGCGTCGTGCAGACAGTAACAAGTTAGTTCAGTTGTGACCAGAAGGATAAGCCGAAGGCAGCATTGACGGAAAGTATAATCTCATGCACATTCGTTTCGTGCTTACTGGCAACTCATCGGTAGGAGCCGGTATTACGCCCTTTAACTACTATATATTTGGTAAAAGAATGTGGAATAATAGGACGGTACAATCGCCTAGACGAATGTGTAAACCTGTAATAGTGAAGCTAACATAATCTGAAGTCAACGACAATACGACTTCAATGCTAACTCACACTATATAATATATACACCGAGTCTGTAAAGGATACTAACACTATGGCCATTGTGTTAGTAACTGGTTCCTTTATTGAAATCGATGAGTACCGGATACTTACACTATGGTTTCCGAGTCAGTACATGATACCAACCTGATGGATATAAATTTATGCTAAAGTTCACCCAAATTGAGAATTACAACAATTTTCGAACACCTGTTACTCCAGTTAAACTATACACTCTGGCCTTCATCGATATCAGTTATCACATTTCGCGGTAAGCATGACATCATTCAATTCAATATGTTACAGTTAAATACTGTTTGTTGCGAAGACCTAATATATATGCAAGTATGTATTATGTTTTGCGAACCTAGTAACAAATTAGTTCATTTGTGACCAGAAGGATAATTCAAAGGCAGCATGTTCGGAGAGTATAATCTCATGCACATTAGTTTCGTGCTTACTGGCGACTCATCAGTAGGAGCCGGTATTACGCCCTTTAACCACTATATATTTGGTTGTAGAATGTGGAATAATAGGACGATCCAATCGCCTAGACGAATGTGTAAGCCTGTAATAGTGAAGCTAACATAATCTAAAGTGTTACTAGGTTCGCAACACCTAATACATACTTGCATATTTATTAGTTCTTCGCAACAAACAGTATTTAACTGTAATATATGTGCTATGCTTTTCAAACAACAATGGTCGAACGCTTGTAAGTGTCTAACATAATAAACTCTAAGAGGCCAAATTTCACTAGCGTATAGTGAAACTGCGCGTGCAGATGCATTCTAAATACGAGTGTGAAATACTTGCGTTTCTCCATAATGGCGAATGTTCGTGAAAGCTACTCTAGCTTTCACGATTCTCATTCTCATCTAGTCAGACATATTGCCTAAGATATTGATAGAGCTCGCAGGGTATGTAAACCTGCCAACTATGTCTAGATCTTGATTCTACAGTCGCAAAGTTGGAGTGAGTCGTGAGTGATTCTGTAAAAGAATCTTTAATTTAGATCTGGTTGTTCTATCCGGATTGGCTAGTCGGGAATGGAAATGCAGTATAGGAGATAGACTGCTTGGACGGGTCGGAAATAGGGTTTTGGAGAAACTTTTTGTAGTGCAACAGGCGCTTATTATTACAATAGAAAATTAATTTGACTGACATTGAAAAGTGACAGGTCGCGAATTTTCGTTCGTCAATCTTAAATTGAGTGTAACCAATCACGATTAATAGGTTGTGTGAATATGTTTATGCAAATTTAATGCTTTATATCTAATCCAGTTATTTATTATGAAAATGCGAAGCTTTAGTGTCATTATCTTCATCACAAAAAATAGCAATGCAGTCGCATTTAAAAACTAAAGCTTTTCTACCTCACAACCGTGATTTTAAAAAAACCTAAGAATAATAAAGGTAGCAATAATTATTACTACTAAACATATAATTTGCAATGAAACCCCGTAAACTCGAAACGAATATTGATTTAGGAGGGGCCTGGCCTAACAGCACAGGAGAGAATTACTTAGACAAAACTTATAAACCAGGCCACCTGGATCTCTAAATAGACGTAGATAAGGAAGCCTAAACTAAATTCGATAATGACAGTACGGTGGACTTCATTTTAATGTACTAATGTTTCACTGCTTCATAGACTTAACACATAGCAATGTCTGAGCTGTAATTGAACACAATGTCTCATTTCTTATAAAATGTTAATACTGTTTTAGTCTAATCATCTCTTTTTTTAACTGTATTGAAAACTCTAACTGCGCTTGGGCACCACCAGTATAGCCAAATAAATCATGAAACACATAACCCAGGTGCGCATCAAGGCAACTCCTTCAAACACATAACCCATCAAACCAAAAGTAACGCCCAGTCTCCTGTTTCGATTGTGTCGCTTCATAAACAAAACCGGACCTACTTGTCAAATCTACATTCAAAGACTACACAGTTTATAATAAGCTAACTAATTGTAATTTGCAAAAAGATTGCTTCTGAGCGGAGCTCCTAGTTAGGAACAATGATGCGCATGTGGACCTCACACTGGTGCACAAACTGTTAATGTATTACATACAATTAAACAATAATTGATTGCGCGGGTGGTTTGCGAGCTTCAAGTAAACACCAATCCCATTGTATTTAACCAGTCATCAAACAACATAACAAAACTACGACCAGTCGCAACGCTTTCCATATATATGCAGTGTGGTTTGATCCTCGATAGTCGGTTTGCTGTCGTACACTGATGATGATCATATTAGGTCGAAACGCGTCCGTGCGTTGCGACTGGCTGTAGTTTTGTTATGTTGTTTGATGACTGCTTAAATACAATGGAATTGGTGTTTAATTCAAGCTCGCAAACTCGATTTAAATAATTGTTACCACCACCCGCGCAATCAATTATTGTTTAATTGTATTGTCTACATGTATGTGTGTGGCAAAAGTTGCAAACGGTTAATGTTCGTGACTGCATAGAAATTGTGCAGCCAACATTTCCAGTCACGTACAATGTATGCAAGATTACTAGAGGTGAGAGCCGCATATCTAATATTGTTTTCCATATATATGCAAAGCGGTTTGATCCTCGCTAGTCAGTTTGCCGTCGTACTCTGATGATGATCATGGAAAGTCGAAACTCGTCGGTGCGTTGCGACTGACGGTAGTTCTGTTATGTTGTTTGATAACTGGTTAAATACAATTTATTACATAATTTAAATTTAATTGGCTTCACTTGTTCTTTCCTTTTTGTGTCTTAGGCCAAATACCTGAGAGACCAGTTCTCTACTGGACAATCAGACTATAGGCACATCTAGAACAGAAGCGAACTAGCGCAATTAAAAGCATCTTTTCTGATTCGTCAGACTATTCTTTGAACTGTGCCAATTAAATTTTCATGTATGACCATAGATGTCTAACATTGGTCTTGGATTCACGTTTGATTTTTTCGATCTGCAAACCGCTGAGCAGCCATCGCCTTTTGGAAAACGATGTATTCCATCCCATGGAATGTTTATTGTAGCATATATATATATATATATATATATATATATAATTTCCGTTGCCTTCGAATAACACTCAGTATATTTAGTATTATAAGGAAACAGTTAACTCTTAATCCATCAATAAAAGCTTGATCAGATCTCAGACATCCCTCTGCAATACAACGAGAATTACCTATACAAAAACAAAGACATGCGAACATACACTTAAAAAGCAACTCAAACATGAAAAAGAGGTAAAACGGAAAGTCTGACTAGTTGCCACCCAAATAATTAAATGAAACCCGAGATTATGTAGGTGAAATATTGTAAAGTAACGTTTAGTAGTATCGAAATAAACTGTCATTATCCACTGTTATTAAATGTTATTTCTTCCTAATTCAAAATATACCATATATATATATATATATATATATATATATATATATATATATATATATTCCTTTCGACTTTTGTGACATTCTTCTTGCACGCTTGTATTAACCAGTCTTCTTTACGTAATTGAATTGAGTATGCATTTAGAATTATATTTTCCTTATTTATGGACTTCGCTCTTGCTTTTACTTTGTAAGTTTTGGTATTTATACCCAATTTTCTCTTGCATAAACTGATCTCATACTATTTATCTGTCGTTTAATTTTAAATCTTTTCATTCCCAATCGAACATAGATTCGGTTCCTCTTTATTACATTTCCACGTGCCAATTCACTGTGACATTTTAGCCTTTTTTGGCAATAATCATGCACTCAGGTGATGCCAGTGATTTTATGACACTTTCTAGTCTAGAAATACCTGCCTAATTGATATCACGTGCTAAAATAAGTGTTATATTATTTTGTTATTGGGTATTTTTAATGTTAAAATATATATCTGTATATATAAAAAGTTTGATAATTCTATTTGTATATTGTTCTGAATCACAGTAACAAGCACAGCAACGGGCAGAATGATTAGACAAGTCAGAAGAAAGAGTTGCCTAAAATATTAGGCTTTATTCATCATATAATGCAGATATACATGCTAAAAGACAAAACAAAACATGTTAGTATACGAACGGTGTGAATATAAATGTGTGTACAAATAAACAATCATATCATTCTCCTCCACTGCGATTAGTAGCGTAGCGTCAGAGTCGGAACAAGACTGTTATAGTAACAATTCAAAGAGGATTGAGAAAACATAGTATTTAAACATTTCCACTTCGTAAGTTATAAGGATGAACACGTTGTTGTTGATTGATAAGGTTTTCGAGATTCTCTGATAGGTCACGAGCATTTGAGTTATCCGTAGATTCACCATTTGCCTTAACATTATCAATATCGGTATCGTCATTATAGGAGGTTTGTTCATCAGCAACAACCGGTTCATTTTCACAGAGTCCCATATTAGTTCCAGCTTCATTCATCAGTGCGTCGGAACCTTTCGGGGCTAATTGACGGATAGATACTGTATCTTCTCTTCCATCAGAAAAACGAACATGCGCATAGTTAGGATTACAATGAATTAGTTCAACTTCTTCCACAGAGGGGTCATATTTAGAAACTCTAGCATTCTTCTTGAGTAAAACTTTGCCAGGAACAGTAAGCCAGGTTGGGAGTGTGGTACCAAAAGTCGACCTTCTATTGTGTCGAAAAAGACGCTCGTGAGGGGTTTCGTTGGTAGATGTGCACAATATTGAACGGATTGAATGTAATGCGTCCAGTAGCACGCATTCCCAGTTTTCAACTGAAAGCCTTTTTGATCTGAGAGCGAGAAGGATCGATTTCCATAAGGTACCATTCATTCTTTTTACCTGTCCATTTCCTTTGGGATTATAAGGAGTCGTTCTACTCGAAGCTATACCTTTTTCCCGAAGAAAATTTTGTACCTCGGTCGACATGAAGGAAGAACCTCTGTCTGAGTGAATGTACGAAGGCATCCTAAACATTGCGAATATTTGACACAGGTGAAGTATGACGGTGTGACTGCTAAGGTCAGGACAAGCAAATGCAAAGGGAAATCGAGAATATTCATCGATGACCGTCGGTAGATAACGATTACGAGTTGATGAAGGAAGAGGTCCTTTAAAATCGATAGATAACCGCTCAAACAGTTGTGTAGCTTTGATTAATTGGCCTTGAATTGCCGAAGGAAATCTGGGCTTGATTTCAGAGCACACTTCACAACTCAAGGTCATTTTTTGAATTTCATCAATAGAATATGGTAAATTACGAGATTTCACAAAGTGGAGCATACGAGAAATTCCAGGATGACAAAGAGAATCATGTATTTGTTTTAAATCCAGTCCATTTAGAAGCGCCCCACAACAGGATCGACTTAGTGCATCTGCTGCTTTGTTATCTTTTCCGCGTCTATAGACAACATCGAAGCTGTAAGGTGATAATTCCATTTTCCAGCGCAAAATTTTATCGTTCTTCACTCTTCCTCGATTTTGATTGCCAAAAATAAAGAAAACAGATCTTTGATCAGTGACAAGTTTGAAATGATTACCTAAAAGTAAATGCCTCCATTTTCGAATAGCTTCAACCACGGCATAGGCTTCTTTTTCAACAGCTGAGTGATGTTTTCAGATGGCGTCAACGTCCGAGAGAAAAACGCCACAGGTCTTCCATCTTGGTTCAAAGTGGCAGCAATAGCCACGTCCGAAGCATCAGTTTCGACGACAAACGGAATATCACAACGAATAGAAGCTAAAGTTGCTACGGCTAATTCTTTTTTAAGATCATCGAAATTTTGTTTCACAGAGACGGGCAAAGGAAAAGTTCGATTATGAACGAGTGAGTGAATTTTATCGGAGAAGTTGGAGATCCACGGCGAATAATAAACGAAAAATCCCACAATTCTTTGTTGCGATTGCACATTCGACGGTGGTGGGAGATCTTGTAAAGGCTTTAATCGGTCAGGATCAGGTTTAATTTTTCCATTCGATATTTGAAAACCAAGAAGAGTAATTTCTTTAGCTGCGAAAATGCTCTTTGATTCATTTAAAGTCAATCCATATTTTTAGCGGCATTAAGAAATTTGTTGAGATTTGTTTCGTGTTCAAGCGTATCTCTCCCGCAAACTGTCACATTGTCCACATAGACAAATGTATCTGTGAGATGTTCCTGTGCGATTATATGATCCATAGTTCTTTGGAAACATGAGACACCATTCGTCACTCCGAAAGGGAATGCGACGGAATTGAAACAAGCGTCCACACGCTTCGAAAGCAGTAAATACCTTTTCATGTTCTTGGATGGGTATCTGGTGGTAAGCGCTTTTGAGATCCAAAGTGCTGAATATATGATATTTTGAAATGGTTTCAGCCATTTGGTCTATTTTCGGCAAAGGATAGGCGTCTAAGAGTGTGAATTTGTTGACCGTTTGGCTGTAGTCCACAACCATACGTTTCTTGTGATTCTCATTCGATACCACGAGAACTTGTGCTCTCCACGGGGATGTTGAAGGTTCGATAATGCATCAGAAACTAATCTGTTTATTTCATCCCGGATAAATATTTCATCCATTCGATTGTACCTTCTTGATTTCGTAGCAATAGGCCTCCAGTTAGCAGTTAAATGATGGAAAAGAGGCGGGGACGTAACAGATGCAGGTTTCAGTAAACAGACGGTGAATAACGATTTATGACCACCAAAAGAGATATTTACACTTTTATGCAATCCAAGGAAGTCATGACCGAGGAGTACGTCAGTGCAAAGATCAGAAAGTATAGACAGCTTGATATTTTGATAAACACATGATTTGTATTGAATCGACACAAAACAATGACCTTTGGTATGACTCGAAAATGAGCTAGACGCCATGGTTATTGTTTCTTGAGAGGAGTGAATTTTCCAATTATTTTTCAAAACGAAGGCTTCTGAAACATAACTACAGGAACTGCCTGTATCAACGAGAGCATGACAATTTATGTTATTGACTTCTAGATTAATTACAAATTTGGTGAGACAATCAGGAGCAGCAGCTAATACAGATGCAGATATGGTAGGATGAAGCGTCGAAACCACTGGGCGGTGATTCTTAGAGCGACATACCTTTTGAAAATGTCCTTTGTTTCCACAACTTTTACAGAAGGCGTTTCTGGCCGGACATTTCCATCTTAAATGATAATCGTACCCACAAAAGTCACATTTTTGTTTAACAACAGCAACAAGATTATCTGTAGATTTATCGGAGGTTGATGAAGGACAGATTGGCTGAACCGTTGCAGTGTGTGCAGAATTCAAACAGTTTTGATATGATAATGATTGCTTTTCCGCCATTTCGAGACCACGTGCTTGATCAAAAGCCGCTTGAAAATTAAGTGAGTTGTGTTCTAAGAGACGTTGTCTGATTGTATTGGACTGGATTCCATTAATGAAGGCATCGCGCAGAGCATCGTCTCGATTTTCCTCGGCCGTAGTTGGTTTGAAATTTCATTCCCTAGCTAACGATTTCAGAATCTGAACAAATTGATCCAATGTTTGTCCATTTTCTTGTTTAGTAGTCGCGAGTATATGACGAACAAAGACTTCATTTTTCGGTCTGACATAGAGATTCATTAGAGTTTTGATAGCATGATCATATGTATCACAGTCAACGATGTGTTCATATACGTTAGGAGAGACGTAGGAAATAAGAGTGTCTAATTTATCCGGATTCATGGATTCGACTGCTTTTAGGAGGCCACAGAATGTACGATACCAATGATTCCATTGTTTTGCTGCATCTGGTGCACTAGGTTCAACATCAAATCTTTCTGGTCTTATTAGGCGTTCCATGATTGGGTTATATGATGAATAAATTGTTCTGAATCACAGTAACAAGCACAGCAAACGGGCAGAATGATTAGAAAAGTCAGAAGAAAGAGTTGCCTAAAATATTAGGCTTTATTCATCATATAATGCAGATATACATGCTAAAAGACAAAACAAAACATGTTAGTATACGAACGGTGTTAATATAAATGTGTGTACAAATAAACAATCATATCATATATATCTAACTTATTTTGTTTATGCGAACATTTGGGTAATTTTTAAACAAGAAAACGCTTTTGAATTTTATTTACATTTTAATTGAGTTTTGTTAATAGAGTTATGGCGTTCTTTTAATGTATGTCTCAAACATGGATCTAAAAGGTTTGAAGTGATTAGAGAGCGAGCTTTTCTGATGAAACGGTATGTTTCCATTTCTCCCTTGCTTATGTTCGCTGTATAACAAGTTAGATGAATTTGAAAGGACATTACTTTTCGAGTTTGTTACAATTTTTCTCGGAATTGTGCATATTTGACGATCAAACCGTGTCACGAATAGATTAAATCGAGCTTGCATACTTGAGGCAAATAATAGTCTTAAATTGTATTTTGCAAAACTCCAGAATGGCAATTTGTTATATGCAGATTTTATATTATAAGCAATATTTCATCAAAGATAATGAGTTCTTCCAAGTGTGCAATATTTATGATTTTCTTTTCGAATGCCTTATTAACGACCCTGCTGCACATAATCACAGGCCCCTCGTTTGACGCAAACTTATCGCATTGTTAAATGGATGTAATTATCCGAAACGTAAAATGATGCTCCAGTCTATTCTTATGATATCTGTCATCTTTTTTCGTTCTAGCATGCAGTTAATGTAGAAAAGAAACTAAGCTATGCGATTGGTGACATCAACTCTTTAGCACAGCAACAAAATCATCGCCCTTTCACGCACGTTAAACTCACTATTTGGTTTCTCTGTATAACCATTAATTTGGGAAAACTTCAAGCCCAATTTCCACGTTTTTCGATGCATATGCATGAGTTATTTTAAAAATGGAATTAAACAGATACAGACGTCTTTCGTACCGGAAAAGTAAGCCGTCTACCTGAACATCACATTTAAGGGGGAGCAGTTTCCCGAATAGCTCAAAAGAAAGTTCAAGCGGCATAAACATGTGCATCTAATGCAGCTAAATTGCGGGTGTTATTTAAGGTAACACACTTGCCGTTACAAGCAATCGAAGAGAAACAGCCGCTAAAGTCGACATCAAATATTATTTACCAATATACGTTCGCAAGTTGTTGATCATCTTACGTAGGCCGATTGATCAGACGGTTAATTAATCGATTAAGAGAACATTGCAACTTAAACGCCTGTTTTGAAAAAAAAATGGTGAATACACGTCTGCAATTGCTTAACACCACGTTGAAACCTCACACGTATGTTCTCCAGACGTAGCATTTAAAATAATTAATGAATGCAATAACAGAAAGGAGTTAGCCACATACGATACTTTATTGATAAACAAATTGCAGCCGCATTTATCCAAACAGAAGAAGCCTGTTTAGGCAATGAGCTTGAACTGTAGGTGACGCATGCACTTGATTGGTTGTTTCACTTTTGAAACTATTTCTATGTTTAAATTTTTCTATCTTGGTTAGCTTTTCAATTTATCTATAAAGTGATGTTCATTTGTAAGATACTTGAGATATGAGAATGAAGTGGTTCTTGTATCTAATCAAATTTCTTTTTATTTTTGCACATGAAAAGGATACTTAATTTTATTAAGGATCGCATTTCTTAGGAATATATATATATATATATATATATAGCTTTAATATTTTATGTTTGCTCTTATGTAGATTTGTATATATTTAAGAACTTTTATCTTGTTGTTGTTTTGTTGTTGTTTCAGTTGTGACCTGATTCAGTTATTATAGTCAGCCACTGGTTTATGTCTTCCTTATCTTGTTAGTCAATTTGCTCGCACTTTGGAATTTTTATTTCGCAGATTGTTATTTATATTTTGTAGGATATCGGTGAATTACAAGGTTTAAATTATGTCTTTCTGTGTACCTGTAAGTGTCATTTAGAGTGATGTCTTATTCACTGTTTTTAATACGGATTGATTCTCTTTTCTATATTTATCGGTTGATTTTGCTTCTTGCTGATTTTTTCATCTTTAATTTAGGAAATATAAGTAGTTTATTCTTTACTAATTTTGTTCAGTCTATTTAGTTTTCGTTTCATCTCCAACTATTTTATAAATGACGCACAAAACGAATCAATCAATCGCTATATAAACGATGTTATTTAATACTTACAAAGCTTATTGTTATTTGTCTTCATCAATTTTATTTTTAGTTTAATCGATTAGATCTGTTTCCTCTCTAATCCATTTTAAACAATAATTTTGTCAAATTATTGTGATGCGTTTTATATCATACAATTCAGGCTTTTATTTAAACCAAGGTTGCGAACTTGATATAAACACTTGTCAAATTATATACATAACTTTGTCAGTATAGACCAAGAATTGAATAATGTAAAAAATGCAATTCATCCAATAGGCCAGTTCGTCCGTATTGTGAATTCTTCATGTACTGACCAGAATTTGCTGCGGACAGAGCATGAATCATGGCATGTCCGTTGCAGAACCTGTGCTCCAACGATCGACCGCCCTGCCGAACGATACGCCATTTACAGTTGTATACCAACTCATGTTTAATGGTTAGCTTTTCCTCTAACTGGATCCCATATTGCGTCCATTTAAACCTAAGGTTCCAACTAAACACCCTAAATCTGTCATAACTGAACAGTCAACACGTTACCTAGGGAAGCGTTATTAAATTGACCATTTACATAATTAAACGTGCATTGATTGAGCGGGCGGTTGTGATATTGATGTACACACCAGTCCCATTATATGCATACATTTGGCAGTATAAACTAAGCATTGCATTGTATAGAATAGTAAATTCATCCAGTAGACCGATTTCGTCCTTATTGGGAACTCATCACGTACTGTCCGGTATTTGCTGCGAACAGAGCTCAAACCTGGGCACGTCTGTTTCGGACTCGGTTACTCCAACCACTGACCATCCTGCCGCACGATACACACTATGTTCGGTTATATACTGACTAATGCTTCTAGATTAAACGTCTGTTTAGGCGGACCCAGTATGGGATCTCTGAGGACCCGATAACGAGAAGTATATTTTAGTTATTTGGTTGTCTTTTATTTAACCAATAAATGATATTTTGCTCAGCCTATTTTGCAATTACTTGTTTATTTGTGTCAATTAGAAATAAAATGCTTGTCTATATCAATAAACGTCTATTTCTGGCATGCTGCCTGTCTAAGCTCATTGCTCATATTTCATTTTCTTCTTTGTACAATTTATATCGAATGGGACACAAAACGACAATGCTACAAGTTATCTAAGCTTAATTAATCATTTCTAAGTTGACGCGCATTCGGACTTAAGAATTCTGCCAATTTCTCAATTTCGTGTTCACTGCTAATGCTGGAATTTTGTTTAAAATTTGATACTTGTTATTTCAGAGATAGATTATTAATTATTCTGAGCTTATATATATATATATATATATATATATATATATATATAAATGAAATGAAAACCCATTATATATATATATATATATATATATATATATATATATATATATATATATATATATATATATATAAATTTCAATATTCGAGATAAATTTATTGTTGATAAATAGGATAGTTTAGCTTGCTTATTTTGTAAGTCGGTTATTATAATCACTTGTTTTCATCTAAATGAACGTGTGAATATTATTTTGCTATTTTGTGTTGATTACATTTATTGTTAGCAGCCGTGTTGATACTATGTTGTTGAAAAAGTGCTACCTAGTTATTTTACGCGGATATGCGCGGATATTCAAGTGTGTACTCGTTGTTTTCAGCATATTATCGAAAAATCAAATGGTGGCCAGCCTAAATGGAAAATTATATCTCTACCTAATATATGTAAACCTATTATGGTCAATAAATATATAGGATCATGACTTCGCGACTGGCGAGCCATAACTAGTCGTATGAACTCCAGTAATATAAATCGCATCATTATTATTGAGATACAGCCATCTTATCCCACGGGAAGCATCGAGATCAGTGTTATTGTACATTCAACACTTGACGTTAAATGCGAAGCGATGGACTGATAGTAGTTGGGCCAAACCGGGGGGAAAACTGGCTGCTGTAAACTTGTTTGAACACTGGTACCTAAAAAGGAAATGTTTCAAAGGCAGGTTCCTAATCAATTTTGGGTGCATTCGATCTAATAGAAGGAAATTTATAATTTTACATCAGCCGTGACTAGTATTACTGGGCAATTCAGTGTTCTTTTACAGCCATCAAACTGTGATAATTACAAAAACTATGAATCCATACTACAAAAGTCGTCGCGTATTCTTAATTAGATGGCATTTTATGCTGAGTGCTGTAAGCTTGTTAAACGAAACCATCTACTGCAGATGCATCTGAAATAGGGACCTTCGGTGTAAAAGTCTTCCTTTATGATACTGCAAAAAGCCCAATGTTATCACGAGCTCGAAAGAAAAGAAAATGGTAAATAATTTATAACTTTATATAGATGTCGATTAGTGCCTGCTTTACCTCTCGGTTCCTGATGTTCCAAGATTTACAAACACACGCACTTACCGATTGGAAATCGACTAGGTATACAATCTTCATTGTACTGAGGCAGAAAAACTAATGCCTAATTTACTTCTCTGCTCAGTCGTGTGATGTCATTCAATGCTTTTACTCATACACACTTATTACATGGATAGCGACTGGGTATACGACCTCTATGTATTGGGGCAGTACAAACTTCAGAATAGGCAAGAAGGAATTTCAGCTGCTTTTTACCTTATTCGTGAGCAGTTTTTGACTTGTGAAATTTTTTGAATATGCAAATGGATTGAAAGCGCTTCTATGTGAGCTGGTCAGTTTTATCGGCTGACAAAGTGTACGTGCCATATCAGCATTACTTGCCTCCAAGGGATAAGATTTACATTAAAGACCTCTCACGTGGAAATAAGTGCTCCTTTCGTCCCAATGCAAGGTTAATTAAATCGTGTCGGATTTATTTTTTGCTTTTCGGTGTTATAGCAATGATCTTGATTGGAGAGCGATAAATTAGAATTTAATCTTTGCTAATTTCTGCATAGTCCACCTGGTTCGTGGAGCCGTAAAAGTATATGCCCTCGATCTCAACTTTTCTGCTAACATCAGTCACAATATTCATTCTTGCGGAGAACTAATATACATATTCTTATGTATTTAATTTTTGTCGTTGACCCTTAAATGCGCCTAGATATCATTGATTACCGATGATTTATATGCCAAACTAGATCAAGTCAACGCGCTAAAAGGAGCTGTATTAATACGTTTTCTGACGCGAAACAGAAGTTCATTGGTTCTTTACTAGTTCAGTAATTGGATTTTAACTGTCTTTTTGACGACGAAATCAGATCGAAATTCCGTTACACCTGGTCGCCAGTGTATCACGTGATTTTGTGTTCACAGTATTGACAAGTATGTGAACTAAAACTTTCAGATGCACCGATGATTCTGCTGACTCACGTGTAACTTCAGCCGAAAGCATACAAAACAGTATTTGGGAAGTTATGCTAGAACAGCCTGGGTTTGTAGCCCGATGATAAAGCTTGTGAACGCGTTTGCTATATTTTTTGGCACCTGATATCTACAGCATTTGGTAATCAATGCATACCTAAAGTGAAATTGCAACCTGTCATGTGAATCTAGCAGAGGAATTTGGGACAGTTGCAGCGAATAGAGATAAACAATGGTTTAATTTTTCTTGATAATTGACAGCTGTCTCGAGGAACAGCAAGCTTTTCGAAATGAATGCCAAGATTGAGCGCTTTTGCCAACAGAGCAGAGGCTCCCCTCACCCTAGCATATTTGGCAAAAGCGTGCTTAATGAAGTTACCTCCAATTCTTCTTACGATATTTATATCGAAACTCTAATCAGGTACAAAACTTGCTTGCTGGCCAGTTCTATCCGACTGATATTTGATGTTTAAATAATGTTTAGAAGTTTTTCGAAGCACAGGCTGTGCTTTTTCAAAATTTCTTGTATTTATATGTACCTTTCAATGCTTACCTAGTAAATGTATTCATACATGCGTAAATGGTTTCCCGCACAGAGGGTTCCAGAACAGCCAAACAAATGATTCTGATTTCACAAAATCTTTGTAGAAATAATACAAGTAAAATATTATACCAACATCGGTATTCGTGTTTTACGGCCTCATAGCACATCAAAGTGGTACTATAAACTTTAACGTGGAATATCGAGTTTTGTTTTCTAGTTAGGCCGT
The DNA here is from genome assembly GCA_029291075.1 of Eudiplozoon nipponicum. Lineage (NCBI taxonomy): Eukaryota > Metazoa > Platyhelminthes > Monogenea > Mazocraeidea > Diplozoidae > Eudiplozoon > Eudiplozoon nipponicum. The sequence continues at coordinate 106,618 of JAQBSW010001528.1, forward strand.
TGAAACATGGCAAATGACTAAGAAAAATAATTAAACGAACATTGGTGAACATTAGGGGTGATAACACTTAATTAATTCAAGATTGTGATCTTGATATAAACACCTGTCCATTATGTACATAAATTTTTCAGTATAAACTAAGCATTTTATAATGTAGAAACGCCAAATCATCCAGTCAACTGGTTTCATCCTTATTGGGTTCTCATCAGGTACTGCTCAGAATTTGGCACATCTGCTTTGGAATCTGTTGCTCTAACGACTTAACCACCCTGTCGCATATTTATATCAAGATCGCAACCTTAGTTTAATAAATTAAGAAAAATAATGTTTTTTCATGGTGGGATATTTCATAATTACGCGATTCCCTTTCTACGAAAATTTATTTTGCTCACTGTCTACATTTTTAATCTCAATTTTCGACACTTTTCCGATTGTCTTTCTAAACCGTCCATTCATCGCTCCAAACATGGTTAAATATTAAGACAAATGAAACGTTTCTTTTAAACGGCCTCATTTCTTCTTAGTGTTGGATATAAAAAAATTATCGTGGTTTCACTAGCTAAGCGTGCATAATAAATTTGTGCGCGTGTGTTTATGGTTGTGAAGCATTTAGTTATATATATTATAAACTGTACATGTATTTTTATATAAGTGGAACTACTATGTTCTTATAACACTTCCTCTAAACTAAAAATTGTATAGTGTAGAAAAGGCAATTCATCCAGCATACCGGCTTCGTCCTTATTGGGAACTCATCGTGTACTGGCCAGAATTTTCCGCGGACAGGACTCGAACCTGGGCACGTCTGCTTCGGAACCTGGTGCTCTAACCACTGAGCCACCCTTCCGCACACCATTTTCAGTTATATACTAACTAATGTAACCTGGTTAGTCTATTTTTCCTTTAGGTGGAGCTCATATGCCATCCATTTAAACCCAAAGTTCCAACTAACCATCCACAATCTGTCATTACTGAACAGACACCACACTACATGGGTAAATGGTATTGAAATGAACATTTATATAATTAAACGAACATTGGTTGCGCGGGTGGTGATAACAATTATTATAATCAAGGTTGCGGTCTTGATATAAACACCTGACCCATTAATTACTTACATATGTCGGTATAAACTAAGAATTGTATAGTGTAGAAAAGGCAATTCATCCAGTAGACCGGTTTCGTCCTTATTGGGAACTCATTAAGTACTGGCCAGAATTTACCGCGGACAGGATACGAACCTGGGCACGTCTGCTTCGGAATCTGGTGCTTTAACCACTGAGCTATCCTGCCGCACACTACACTACACACAATTTTCCTGTCCGTGGCAAATTCTGGCCAGTACTTGATGAGTTCCCAATAAGGACGAAACCGGTCTACTGGATGAATTGCCTTTTCTACACTATACAATTCTTAGGTTATACTGACATATGTAAGTAATTAATGGGTCAGGTGTTTATATCAAGACCGCAACCTTGATTATAATAATTGTTATCATCACCCATGTAATCTATGTGCATTTAACACTTCCTCTGGTTCCACTAGATAAGCATCAGTCCTGTATGTGTTTGTTCGTATGTTTTTAACTTTGAAGCATTCAGTTACGCATAATTAAATGCACGTGTATGCTCATAAACGTGCAATTAGTTATACATTTTATATTGCGGTAAAATAATACGTAGTTATGTGTTAGGTGTCGTGATGCAAGTAAAAAAATTAGTTCGTGTAGGACAAACAAGTTATGTGAAATTTTGCATGAACAAATGTTATAATCTCATGTACACATGCGTTTTGTGCTTACTGGCGAATCATCAGTAGGGGCCGGCACTACGCCAAAACCTCACTATATAGTTGGATGAGACTTGTTTGACAGTGGGACGATATAATCTCGTATACATATGTTCAATCAAGCATTAGTAGAGTCAACGCCATGTTAACTCTTCGGTAATGCGACTTCAAAATCTATCTCACTATATGTAATAGGTTAATAACCTGGAATGTGCACCAACACAACAGCATTAGAGATTTGCCAAATTTCTTAAAAATCGAGATTAACAAATATTTTCAGCACCTGCTACTCCAACGAAGCCTTATACACTGAAGCATCATCAGAGAGCATGAAACGAGTGCGTGCATGGAATTATCTCATTTGGTTAATGCTGACTTTGGCGTATCTTTAGGTTCCTATTTGAACTAATATTTCATTCGGTTCAGAAAACCTAATACATAATTGCATATATATCAGCCCCTGGCTACAAAAGCTCTATAACTTATATTTTATTCAACGATGTCATGATTACAACAAATGTGATAACTGATGTTGATAGGAGCCTGAGTATAAAACGTCCTGGAGTGGCATGTGTTCAGAATGTTTGCCGTTATCAATTTTGGTGACATTTATCTTGTCTCTAAAACTACAGTATCGGTACCATTTACAGTTAAGGTGAATTTTATATTTAGTGATTTTTTTTTTGAAATCGCATTGCCAAAGATTTTACATGATATTGATTCTTCATTACTCATATAATTGCGATTCTACCATTCCATTGGCCCACATTTCATGAACAAATATACAGCGGGTATAGAACATAGTTCTGGACCCTATTTATGAGTCCCCAGTAAGAACGAAATTGATATCTACGTGAGATTATTTTATTTATTTATGCTGAAGCTAGTGCCGCCACGTGGTTGTATTTGAGCTAGTTTCTTACTATGTACGTAATGTCCTTTTTATGAGTATTAACTCTCCACAAAAAGGAATATAGAACTATTACAACACATCTGCAATTCATGTTAATATATCAAGCAATGAACAACAAAATAATGTAACTATCTGGTATTTAAGCCTATTAATAATATGAATTCTTAAACCAACAAACGGAAATCTTAGATTATGTTAAACTAGGAATCTATAAATAACGAGTGATTCATTAGAATCGTCGCTCTTTATTTATCTGCTCTCATACATTAAGCATCGTTTGTTAACAATTATTTCCTGGGGCAATTAGGTTTGTAATCCTTAGCTGTGTGTTGTGACATAAGCATTGCTATATTCATTTCAAACTTTACTTTATTTTTATCTGATAGGAATTGAGTTATCTTAATGGCCTCTGTAATTAATTCCTTTCTTGGTGGTCTCTCAATCTGCAGGGCCATGTTCAAGCTACTATTAAGCTATTCCATATGATTATTTTAGAAAGATTCGCTACACCATTGGTTAGAGTTGAATGAATTTTGTCCTCTTAAATCTATAAGCACCCAAATGCTCCAGTTTTCTTTTATATATAAAAAGACTACTTTCTTTGCTATGTGCGAGATGGAAAGTAAAATGAGATCTGTTGTAATTTTCTCCCTTATAATTTCTAATTTGTTCTTCTAAATCACGATCCAAACTTTTCAATATGTTTAAATAGAGATCATGCTTAAGAAATAACTGAAATGAAAGAGAATTTTAGCTCCTAGATATTTTCGAATAACACAGAATATTCAACTGTAAATACGAAACATATGTATACATTAGATTATGCCTTTTGTTCAAGCTGACCTTGGTTTTTTTCTTTTTGGTCTTATATGAATTAATTTGTACTATTGTTCGGTTAGTATGTCCCAGATCAATGGTGTAGCTATGGGAAGTTACATCGCACCCCTCCTAGCAGATGTATACATGTATCATCTGGAAAAAACGAGCCTAAAATGTATAATTGACCAGTGCGCACTCTACAAAAGGTATGTAGATGATATCTTGTTGTTCATCTCAGAAGCAGCAGACCCTTCCGAAATCCTCAAACAAGCAAATGGAGCCGATCCAGACATCAAATTCACTCTCGAGGTAGAGAAAGACGACAGTTTTCCTTCCTTGACATCAAACTCACTCGAGAAGAAAACGGGGATTTGACACTGGCCATATATAGAAAATCCACTTTCACCGGACAATACATTCACTACAAGAGTAGTGTGCCAAAATCCCACAAAAGAAACTTAGTAAACAACCTAGCAAACAGATTCAGGAAGATCTGCTCTGAACACAATATTGGGGAAGAATTGGGCTACCTCAGGAAAATTTTGCTAATGAACAACTACCCAGAGTGTTCCATTGATGTCAACCTCAGACCACGGCAGATTCGCACTAGAGAGGATACATTCAAGCAGGTTTTCCTAAACTTACCACTTGGAGGCAACATACCAGCCCCAATAATTGCACGACGGCTGAATAGCATAACTAAGGAGAACTTGCCCAGTGTTAAAGTTAATTTGGCATTTAATACAAAGAGAATCATGAGGTTGGATGCCAAAGATCAATTGCCAATTCTCTCCAAATCATTCATAGTATAAAAATTCTCATGTATGTGCGGTAACAGATATATCGGACGTACGAAGAAGCAATTGATAAGCAGAATCCAGCAACATTTGCCACAGAAATTGATTAACAAAGGCTTGCCACCGTCAGGAAAATCAGCTATTTCCGATCATATATTAGCAACGGGGCACCCTGTCAATTCGACCAATTTCACAATTCTACATAAAGCAAAATCAGAAAAATTACTATTTATCTATGAAGCCCTTTACATAAAACAACAAGCACCTGACCTTAATATTCAAAAGTTTCATCAAAATGATATTCTTATCGACTGGCCAAGAATAACAAAATTCAACAACAATCTACTAGTATCCAGTCAAGAACAAACAGGCCCTCGACTAGAATCAACAATGACAGAAGTTTCCAAACAATATGAGCGTTTAACACTGGAATCCACACTGGCGCTGTTACCATGTGGAAATTATAAATTTGCGCAACAAGGTGAAACAATGAACTACACTGGGAAAAATAGCACTCGTACATGTAACAGCAAACAATGCGCAAAAATGATTAATACTGAAGCCATCAGAACAATAATAACCAGATTTCAGACATCACTTTGCAATACAGCGAGAATGACCTTTACATGCAAACAGGCACACACACAGACACAAACGCATACACACTTACCAACCAGCCAAAACAAGAAATAGAAGTAAAATCGAGTCAGATTTGTTACCACTAGCATAATCAATTGAAAACCCATCAGGTATATAAATGAATGATTGAGAGCGATGATTAGTATTCACAAAATAAATAGCCTATATCTACTTTGTTATTAATGTGTTTCTTCTTACAAATTAGAAATGTATATATATATATATATATATATATATATATATATATATATATATTACACAACCTAGTTCGTATATCCTATTGTGGAACAGGCTTGAGGTGAGAGCCCGAAACAGATAAACTTTATGCTGATTTGTAGGGCATGCCTGAAAACATTGGATACTAGAAACACCGCTCGCACAATATTCCAACGATGCGTCTTGGCTAAAACGTGTTGTGTTCACAGCACCCGAGGACACCGACTCCTTTATTCAAAAGTGCCAGTCGCAGTCGCTTAAACGTAGTAAAGTATGTGGTTCTAGACGGATGGGAGTTAACATACTAGAGTTTAATATTCTGTAGCTCAGACGATTCTTCGCAATTGCTGGCTCATTTCTGTAAAACAGCGTTTTCTTCTTTAAAATAGTCATGTATTTGGATCGTTAGGACAACAACCACTGAAGCGGACGAATTGTAGTTACAGCTGTGCGCCTCGATTCTCACCCGGAGATTATTTAATTGTTCGAAAGAAACATTGAAAGTTGTATAATAGAATTTTGTCTCATTCTGTTTAATGTTATCTACTGAGCGGAATTAATAGCTGGCACTAAACACACAACAATATAGAAATACTAAGAGAATTGCTGCATTAAGCATTGCCTCCGGTACAAAGAGATTTAAAGCCTCCACAGCTGCAGAAACACAACATTTAAAGCAAGTGTTATTAATTATCTCTATAAATTAAGCGCGTATTAAAAACTGTTGTGAAAGAATATCCAAGCCACATCATCTGTTTTATATGTTGCCTGCTTTGTTGTCCTGAGGTTTGTTTTTATTCTGCTTCATTTTGTGCAGCTTATTATTATCTAATTATCTTCACACAATTGTCAATACAATTTAGTATCATTATCACCATTACCACCAGAATCAGCAGCAACAACAACTTTAAGGAAACAATAGTTTTATCTAAAACTCTGAAAAGGAAGGCATAAGATTTATATGAGTGTGTGTGGATGTGACCTGTATGGAATGATCTATCTAAACACGATAATGAAACGAAAGCACCTTTACTATCTCTCTCTCTCACACACACAAAACTATGCCACGTAAACTTCATAACAAAGCGACATGGTCAATATTGTTTCCTTGTTGTTTGCAATGTACAGCTTTATAACACAACAACATCTGGGAGATAACTCTGTCAATCTAAAGTAATACGATTGGAAAATACATTACCGTTGAAGTAGTCTGCAACAAGATCGCCACTGAGCACGATTCGATGCTATATCGTGCTGGGTTTCTAATGTACATCTATGACAGACACACGAATTGCATTCGAGTACACGAAATTGTCTATTAGCAGATCTTGAAGAACTGAGAGCAGCTAGGCTCTCCCTCTCTCTCACAAACGCACAAACTATGCCACGTAAACGTCCTAGCAAAGCGACATCGTCAACACTGTTTCCTTGTGGATTGCAATGTATCGCTACGTAACACAACTACACCTGACATTTAACTCTCTCAATCGAAGACAATACGATTATAAAATGGATTACTGTTGAATAAATTTGCAACACGATCGCTACTGAGCAGGATTCGATGCCATATCGTGCTGGGTTTCTAACTTAGATCTATAACAAACCCACGAATTCCCTCCGGGTAGACGAAGTTGTCTATTGAAATGTATCAAAGAACCGAGAGCACCTAGACTTACACACACGCAAACTATGCCACGTAAACTTCCTAGCAAAGCGACATCATCAATACTAATTCCTTGTGGTTTTCCATGTACCGCTTCATAACACAACAGCACTTTACAGTTAAATGTATCTCTTTGCGCAGTGCTGTCATTCTTCTTGTGGATTTGAAAAATAAGAGTGGAAAATCTTGTTCCAACGTCATTTTCAGACAATCAACTGATGGAAGGCTTAAAAAAGAAGGGACAATCGAGGCCAATAATCAGAGCACCTGAAAATGAACAGCACTCAAGATTTTGCCGAACTAAGAGTGCTATGAAGTGTCTCGCACAACAAAAATGCGGTCAAATCCACAACTTTGCAGTTAACTCTCTCAATCGATGACAGCACGATTAGTTAATATATTACTCTTGAAGAAATGTACAACGTGATTGCCACTGAGCACGTTTCGATACCATATCGTGTTGGGTATCTAACCAAGATCTTTGAAAAACACACGAAATATCCGGGTAGACGAAATTGTCTTTGGGAATAGTTTTTAAATAAGTGTAGCTCAGAATACAAAGTTAAAGAAACTGAAAAAGCAGACTATCTTAAATACTGACAAATTAGTTCAGTTGTGACCAGAAGGATAAACCAAAGACAGCATGAACGGAAAGTATAATCTCATGCACATTCGTTTCGTGTTTTACTGGCGACTCATCAGCAGAAGCCGGTATTACGCCCTTTAACCATTATATATTTGGGTTAGGAATGTGGGATTGTATCGTCTTATTATCCCACATTCCTTACCCAAATATATAGTGGTTAAAGGGCGTGATACCGGCTCCTACTGATGAGTCGCCAGTAAGCAGACTATCATGCCGGACGTCACTACTGGTTGTAAATTTGTGAGGTAATTCGTTTAAGACCTTAGCGCCATGAAAAGTGTGTTTTTCGTCTGTTGCTTGATGCGAACTCACCTTTCATTTCCTCAACTATTCTATTTCAGAAAAACTCAAGATCACGTTTCCACACATTGTTTAGTTTTTTGCGTCATATATCCATACTTATTATTGTTAGCCGAGATTGCGGAAATTTGGCGCCTGGTTTTGAGTATTTCTACATACTTATTCTTTTCCAAATTATTAATTCAACGAAGCAAATGATAACGAATACCAAAGTGCCTGCATTGTGCATAGCGTATCTCATCTTCGTGCATAGAATTTTATCATTAGCTTCAACTAATTTTAATTTGTCCAGGAAGCCATTCAAGTTTAATAACATCTATTTTCGGTTTGTTTTTAATTAGCTTTCAAGTAAACGTAGGCGTAAACTAAAACGTTTGAGTGAGTTATTCGATTTTTATACGTCCCAGAAAGTACGACCGTACTGGAAAAAACTACGAAATTTAAATTTGATCACTACCTAGTTTCTGTTGGTCCACAGTTGCCTGAGTGCTGGATGACTTCATGTGGCGCATCGCCTTATCCTACACAAGATATTCTGGAACACTTAAGCGCCTTGAGCTTGAGCTTTAATGTGAAAAATTACCAAGACTATGTTAGAAGTCTTATGTCGAAGTAGAAATAGTTTTTTTCTAAAGCCCGTTCTGCATTCGGTTGGGCGTATGCAGATACTCGGAAAGCGTAATTGACCTGTGTTTTGCATTCGTTTTGTGGACTGCTTGAAGTGTGCCACACAGCTGGCTGTGACAGGACGTCATTCATTTAGTGAAGATTCAACCCATGAGCTCATGAAGTGACGATCACCCAACTTCCCAATTTGGGAGAATTCTTTTGTGTCAGTGGTGTAAAAACAATAATGCGTAGACGAGAATGGTCCATACAATTTCGTTATACTTGTAGATTCCAAAACTACAGTTTGAGATATGCAATATACATCGATTTCTAATTTTATCAACTTACGTGCTAAAACTTCCTGCAGCTTATTCTATTAGTACTTGTATAGATACCTGACTTAGATTTAACTATTGGTGATTTATCTGCAATATTTTCACCATTTGGTATTATGACTTTTGGCTCAATTGTTTGGTAAACATCCACTATATTCATTTAATTACGGGATAATTTTTTTAAGTGAGGAATATTGTAAATTCTAATAAAAACACATAATTGGAAATTGAAATTCATCCTGTGGCGCTCGTCAGATACGTCATCTCAGATTATCCTGCGTTTCGGCCGCTGCGATATGGCACGTTTTTGGTCATTAATGAATTTGTAGTGGAGTTTAAATAACGCTAAGACGCCCATTCATAGTGGAGGTAAATGCTTTCAATTTAGTCTTCTGCCTTGTGGATCGTCCGGTATCCAAATGTGATGAACACCATGTGCCCAAGTATCTTATTTTGAATTGTCAGTAACCAATGTTTCAGCAGCCGGAACATACCGACTGTGTCTAGCACGTTGGTCGAATTCCTCCACTGCCCACTTATGACCCACAGTTAACTGCACCGTAAAACCTGACTTAAAATTTCACATGTCACAGGTTGGCTTTATCACAATAGCACTGGAAAGGTTTTTGTTATTGTTGCCGGTGCGTAAATGTAGAATCCGACGGTCGGCTGTGCGAAAATTTCTATAACTACGAGTCAGTGCAATATATGCATGATGTAAATTCAATACGTCGGGAAAATTGTGAAGAGTGTGGATTTGCTGCAGTAACATATGTTCATAAGTAGTTTTATTTCTCCATTTTGGTGAAATTTAACCTATCTTTACATTTATTGTGTCGGTACCTGGTACAGGCTCGCCAATTTGAGAACCTTTTCTCTGATACCCTTCATGGGCTAGTTATACATTATACATATTAAGCTGGTTTTGAAGTCGCATTGTCGATGACTTTATATTAAGTTAGCTCCGTCACTGGATGAATCCGTATTCGTATATGAGATTTGTACTGTGCACCAGTCACACATTTCTTGACCAAATATATTGTGGGTATATGGCGTAGTTTTGACTCGAATTTATGAGTCACCAGTGTGCAGGAATCTCAAGTTTTAAGGCGATTATACCTTTTATTCATGCTGACTTTGGTTCATCTTTCTGGCCCTTTTTGAAATAATTTGTTACTAGTTACGTAATGCCTAATACAACATAGTACATATATTAATTAACTGCAATAAGCAATATATAACTATTCTATCCGTTTATTCAATTATCATTCTGTAACTTGTTTCACAAGAACGAAATAATATTAGCTAGCTGAAATCATATCTAGTTATTTTACGTTAACGGGGCATTTTATAAAAATACGTTAACTTATTTGCGTACCTTTAATGGGATGATTTCTGGTCTTTAGCCTAATTTGTTTTGTGTACGTGCATTATGCCTATGTTGTGCTTCAAGGAACTTTGATGATACGCTGCAATATCACTGCATTATTTTTATGTGCCGTAATGTCCTCCATGCAGCTTGTTTCATCATGTGGACACAGTGGAATTACTACTCGAGTTAAGCTATTTCAGGATTGCATACTGATGTTTTTGTATATATCAATTTTAACTTTGTGTGTATTATGTTAAACATAGAAAATACACGTACACACAAATAAATACATACATAAATCCACATTCTCTCGCACCTTTTGATTATTTTCACACACAAAGGCCCGTATAAAACTCTATTTTTCAGTTAAGTAATAGTATTTCTAGTTAAATAGTTGCCGTATAAATCCGTATAGCATGAAATGAAAAATTCAACTAGCAGACTATTACTTGGCCCGATCGTTGCAATTCATTTGTTATAACTTGTACTTTTTGTGCGACTTGAATTCATAAGTCGCTGCTTCAAATGCAAATCTCACGTTGTTGGACAACGTTATGTGAACTTATACTGCAACGATAACTTTGTTTTCTTGCTTATTTATTAGATCTGGAAGCATTTATCCATCGTTAAAGACTACATCACGTATAAATATTTGTAGCTTATTGCACGGTATACTTTATTGGAAGGAAAACCATATTAATAATAAATTTGATAATAACCATTTATTTCGAGAATACTAGACTTCACTTCAAAATATTTCATTTATATACATCCTGGAGTTACATTTGATTATGTGGGTTGATCAAATGAAAAATTATGATGTATATAAATAAAAGATTGTAAGAAGAAGTTTATTATTCTCGAAATATATGGCCATTATCCACTTTGTTATTAACTTATTTTTTCTACCGAATAAGATATATATATTCATACTACCCTTTCCATGTACCCTTCGATTTATATATAACAAGATGTTTATTTGTATATACTTGAGAAGAAAGTGCAAAAGAAACGGTTCTTGTATATGATAATATTTCTTATTATAATTTTGCACATGGAAAGGGTACTTTAAATTTTATTAGGTCACATTCCAAAGAATATATATATATATGTATATATATATATATATATATATATATATATATATATATATATATACAAAAAAAAAAAAAAATATTACAATACTGGATTTTCTGTCTCTTATTCGATAAAATATTTTTCCAATTTCTATTTTATTTATGACCTGCTATAGTTTGGGTCGATCCGGTGTAGATCTTCAGTTGAAGCATAATTCTACTGCAGCAGTTATTCAATTGGCTTTCATTATTAATGAGGTAAGTTAAACCTATTTTTCCTTTAACCCGTCATATACATTGTCATTTCATATTATTAGACATACTGATGTTATATTTTAAATCGATTACTTTGCGATTAGTGATAGAACACATTCATATCGTTTGTGAAATTTATTCTTTAAGTTTGACTTTTTGTGGATTATCTGGAAAATAGCGTTTTTACTCTTAGTTAAATTTATATCCCGACGTCAAGTATTAGGTTCGATTGCATTAATGTTTACTAAACGCAAGGTGGCGTTAACCAAGTGAATATGAAACGAGTCAACCGGTTCTGGTCGACCATCACTTAATGCGCCATTTTCATGACATCTAGCTATGATGCGTTAGTAGGCCGCTTATTATGTCACCGAAGCATATCCATTGACTAGCTGAGGTACAAAGACCGATAGAAAACTGTAAAAATGATTAGTGATGTGAGTTAGTTAAACGTAACGAACTGGATATCCCGTTTTCAATAAGACAGACAGAATTTAGTAAAATAACTATATATATTTATCTATGTATCGATATAATTATGATTATATCTGTATCTATATTTATGTCTGTGTATGTATGCGTGTATGCATATTTGTATTTTATTGTTTATGTATCTATGTTTGTTTTCATGTATTTATATATGCGTGAATGTTTGCGTGTGAGTTTTTGTGTGTCTATTTATGTTTGTATAATTATATGTATGTTTATTTGTATATATGTGTGTGAATTCGTACCGGATTCATAAAAATGGCGAAGGATAGATGCCTGCGAAATTCTATTTCATCAATTGTTAAAATTGGCAACGCCCTTAACAAGGAAAGCTTTGCTTTCAGCTATCTGTTAAGATAATTGTCAATTTTATGTCGGTGCACACCACAGGTTTCTCTTGATAGTTCACGTCCTTTCTTCGATCAAGCTTTTACGACTGCTTATGGATTTAATGAGTTATCATTTTAAGCTTCATCACAACTTTAGTGTATTTACTCAGAAAATTGTTTGCAGTGCATATGCTTTAAAAGGTCTCATTTTGAAAATATCAATTTGAATTATCTCACTTTAGTTTATAATTTCGCATCAGTTACGTGGTAATAAAATTCCCACTTATGCATGAATCTTTTTATAAACGTATAGATAGGCATTTACTGAAAGTACAATTATTGTATAAATTTCTATTAATTAATAGAGATTACGTTGATTTTTTTTAAACGGACCAACTTATTTAGTCACCAAGACACAACAAAAACACATTTCTTCAGTTATGAATCTCATTGGCTCCCATGTTTGCGCAAAACAAACGCACGGTTATACTCGAGAACTAAAATTAATCTCCGTTATTTGAGCACGTGCTATCAAATATGCAGGAATTTCTAAACGAGCAAGTGTCCTGAAAGCGGCTACTTCTTATGCATGCATTATTATGTCAAACTAAGAAGGCTAACATGTCACGACTAATTGCTAAGTGGTCACGTAATTGAGAGGAATATAATCGGTGCTTCTCTATACATAATAAAAATAATTTCAAAGCACCGCAATAAGTAAAGTATGTAATTGAAACTAAGACTAAATGGAAAAATATAAATTTAAGAATGAGAATTACCAGCATACGAACAGAACACGATTAAGGTTAAAGCAATAGCAAATTGCATGAAAAAATACTTCTTACAAATAAAGCATACTTAATAGAGGAGTAACTAAAAGAGCGCGCAAGAAAGTTATTAAAATCAACAGGATATATATATATATATATATATATATATATATATACTTCTATATATATATATATATATATGAAAATACGAACCGTAATCCATGGAATAACATTTATTAATAAATCTTATTTCTACCAATTGGATTTTAATAAATTTCTTGCGCACTTTTGTTTAGTAAGTCATAAATTAAGTGGCATTTAGGATAATTATTAAAAGCAATAACAGAACTGGTTAGCTACATACGAATCCCCATGGATAAAGAAACTTTAACCGGATTTATTCAAGCGGAAGAGCATTTTAAGGCATTGAGCTAAAACTGGAAGTGATGCAAGCAATTGACTGGTAGTTCTCTTATATAGCACTCTCTCTGTGTTTACATTTTTATATTTTGTTTGGTTTTTCAATTTATATATAAATAGATATTCATTTGTAGATACCTGAGTAGAATATGAGAAAGAAACGGTTCTTGTATGCGATAAAATTTCTTTTTCTTTTTGCACATGAACTGACACTATATATATATATATATATATATATATATATATATATATATATATATATATATATATAGTTATATATATATACGTTGTGGAAATATATCAGACATTAAGATAAATTTAAAAGTGACATCTATTGTGAAAGAGATAGATGGCAATAATTGTAAGTGCTATCAACGTTAAGCCAAATAGGGAAATGCTAATAACGAATTAAATTTTCCGTTTAAGAGGCATAATTTGTTTCGTGGCAATAGTTTTTTGCTTTAGAATGAATGAATAATTATTTATAATCTAATTTAAGGTTTTGGGCAAAGCTTCCATTCATTTTTTAACCACAGAAAAAACATCACGCAGCGTTATTGTCCTCACACTTTGTGGCGTGTTTTCATTTCTTAACAGTCACAAAGTCCTGACTACCCAGATCACTGAGTGGATCATCGTACTGTATATATATATATATATATATATATATATATATATATATATATATATATATATATTGTATATATTGTATGGACGATCAGAAGTGTGGCTCTCTATTCGTTGTAGCCTCGTACTCACTGTTTTTACGGAAATGCTTGTTGCACACCTTCCGTCACTTTTTATAAGGTATCATTTTTAGTAATAATTGATTGCCTATGTGATATTGAACTATCGGAACAAAGTTTTCATGAATTGAGATAATTACCAATCCTATTGTATTTACACGTCACCCGTACTGATGCGTTTCTTGCTTCCAATGCCATCATTAGAGCACGATGGAAAATTGATTATCGAGGATTAGTCTGCAATTTATGTATAAGGTATGGAAAATCAGAAATGCAGTTGACCCGTGGTTGATCCGCGTACATTGTACGCTTAAAATCAATTTCTCAAACTTGATTTACATTATCGTTTGCGTTATCTGTGACTTAAAGATTGTTTAGATAGTCAGCTTATCTATTTAGTACCAAACACGAAGCTTTGTTACTAAAAATGCTCACTTTAAATTAGATTCCATTCTTTTATGGGACAATATTAGCATTCTATTGATTATAGTTATTCTAAAAATATTTTTATATATATATATATATATATATATATATATATATATATACAATATATACAATAGTTAACTAGCATCCAGGAAAAAGTCCGAAAATGCATTAGACCAGCGTCAATACGCATGCGATCTGACTGGCGAGAAACTGAATAAAAACAGCTGCGCAAATAGCATCACTTTCACCGTGCGACATCACTTTCGTTTTCAACATTGACAGAGATTGCACAACAATATGAGCGATGAAAACTGCAATCCGCACATCCTGTGCTGTTACTAAGGTGACAAAGTAAGCCTGAAGAACAAGGCGATATGGAAGACAGCATACTGGAAAAATTTCGTAAAAATGGTAGCGACCAATGTGAACACCTGGTCAAAATTTAACTCATCCATACAGGAATAGCAAGATCTCAAGCATTACTCTTCAATGGAATAAGAATTAACCTTACCCACACAGAAATATTTTTAATGTCATATATGCCTTTTCATTCCCAAATCAACCCATACTAAAGCTCCAACATTAAATAGAAATAAAACTCAAAATCAGACAAGTTGCCATCCGCTTAATGAAATAAAAACCCAAGATATACATAAATAAATGTTTGAGTGTGTTGTTAAGTATATAAATAAAGTGGTCACAATCAATTTTCCATTACATATGTTTTCACTTCCTAATAAATGCTATACTGTGTAATATTCGAAGGCAGTGGACGTAATATATAAACGGAGATCTAGGTCCCCGCACAGTGGGCGTCAATGCAGCCCAAGTTCTTAAGGCAGAAATCGCCAGGCTTCTCTAGTCGACTCTTTTCGCCTTCAGATTTTCGCAGACTCGCTGTCACTCGTTTTTCAGTAAATGAGAGTAAGGCGGCAACGAGGTGGCGAAAAACACAGTTTTGCGGTTTCACTTGTGCTTGGGATGTCGTTGGCAATTTCATGTTTAATGGTTGATATTTGAACTATAATTCTTATCGAATGCGCAGACCAACTGGTATAACGGTCAATAGTTTTGTACATATAAATAGGAAAACTCATAGTCGCAGTTGCAGCCTGCTTTTTTGTTTTTCAATATTTTAATTTCTTGAGTACAACGCAAATAATTAATTCAGTTTACGCGTAAGCTACTTCATGACGCACAGTAGAAGCGATTTAGAGATTTTAAAGAAACCAGTTTATTTAAATAATTGAAGCCATATATATATATATATATATATATATATATATATATATATATATATATATATATAATGTATCAAAACATTAAGATAAATTAAAAAGTAAAATCCATAGTGAAAGAGATAGATGGAAATAATTGTAAGTGCTTTTAACGATAAGACAAATAGGGAAATGCTAATGACGAATTAAATGGTCCGTTTTAAAGGCAGCGTATTCTATGCGAAAATTAATTGATGTACCTTCAGCTTGTGAATGTGTAACTATGTTTCGCGTGACAAGCAGTGACAAACTAATTGTCATCGTTACCAAATTTGAAATTTTCAAAATCATTCTTGTCTCACAGTTTTGTAACTTGTTTTAAAGAACATTTATATCGATTTTATCAGTATCCATGTTTCACTAAAGCATTATATTGTTGTTGTCGACACGCGTGTACCAACTGATTTTCACAATTTGTTTTAAGGCAAAACATATTTCTATACTGCTACCATCGTCTCTTCGATGTTCGCATGCTTGAAGCATAATCGTGTTCGCTAATGGGCACTGTCGGGTTCAATAAACTTTCCAGCATAATTGCTCAGTCAACAAAAAGTTTTTGGCGTGTATAGTTTGAAAACTGAATGCCCACGCTCGTTAGTATTCCACTCTATTTAGACGATTAAACGAAGCATTCGATTGTTCACTTATTGGATTCACTTTAATTGATGTATAGCTTCAAAAAGTAATCAGGTAACTACGTATTTCTGTGTAATTATGATTTGATACTGTCGGTATTGTGAGTCATTAGTTATAATTTAGCCTCGAAGGCGTATATAGTTCCAGTTTTATGATTGGCGAATCCAGGTTGGTCGGTTCGGCAACTTTGTTGTTGGATTTTCCGGGACTAGGCGAATATGGTCATCTCGTAATCGAAAATCAGCTGATTAGGGTTTAATTTGTCGACAACACTCACATGACTGTCTCGGAATTTGAGGAAATGTACCAGTAGCTGAGAGCATGCTTCGGATGCTGAAGCAATTAATGACTCTTGTAAAATGCGTTGTTAATTATATCTTTAGCAATTTGCAATATAATCATAAATTTTAGATCTTGGAATACAAATTCGTAATGTCCTGCTGGCAGATAAAGTCGTAGATTAAAGAGATGACATTAAATTGAAATCTACAGCTACTCATTCAGTTAGTCCTTGTTGGCTTGCCACAACGGGATTGTCTTCCTTGCAAAATACAATAAATTGCAGGATGGAACAATGCCTTAATTGACTTCGCCTGTGTGTTTTTTATTGTCATTGCTAAGATGCTCCAGCTCTTGGGTATAATATATGTAAGAAGTCTGATGATGAACGTCCTTAATATAAGTAATGTTCCCGCCATTGTTCGCAGTGTGACCGTTTTATCCTCTTTGTGTCTAATAGACCAACATAGTTTATTTGGCCTTACTGTCAGTTTTTATTAAAGCTTATATGGACTAGACTTAAATCGGTTTATAAACGTTATGCTACAGTGTGTAGTCCTGTTTTTCAGGGATGATTTTTGAAATTATGCATTTCCCATCTAATTAGATTGTCTAGGCTTATATTTAGCATTTAGTTTCAACGTGTCTGGACGATATTCTTGTGATTTAGCCTTAGAAATGTCATCGTAGGTTTATTTTGTAAAGCTTTGCGAAACATTCCGCATCAACGTTAGTTCTTATGCTGGGAATGGCTGTTTTTGCTTTTTTTGCGAATAAGGTTTTTGATATATTTTTCTACAAGTGATATTTGAATGGTTATTGATATGATAGAAGATTACAGTTTGTCAATCAACTAAGTAATTCCTCAATCTGTGTTGTGATTTATACAGGATTGTTCCCAGTTTTCCCTTTGTTGGTTTCCTGCATCGTTGTACAATTCATCACATGTTTTAAGAACAAAACACTTGCTTTATTAACCAATCATAGACTGTGCATTGATCTGCGTTTTGATTAACACAGGCTGAATTCCAGTTGTTTTGTTTCTTGAATATATTTCAATGTTAACTGGCGTCCAACTTCAGTTTACTCATCATTAAAATTTTAAAATAAATATTAATGAATCAGGAGCGATATTTCCTCTAGCCATAATCTTTCTACTTCAAACACAGTCTGAAGTATGACCTAAAGTTTTTGATTTTGGTAATCTAATCAGGACAGGATTAACAATAATTGATTGCGCGAGTGGTGGTAACAATGCTTTAAATCAAGTTTTCGAGCTTGAAGTAAACACCAACCCCATTTTATTTAACCAGTCGTCGAACAACATAACAAAACTACCGCCAACCGCAACGCACTGACGCGTTTCGACCTTCCATGATCATCATCAGTGTACGACAGCAAACTGACTATCGAGGATCAAACCGCATTGAATATATATGGAAATAAAATTTAGATATGAGGCTCTCACCTCTAGCAGTCTTGCATACATTTAACTTGACTGGAAATGTCGGCTGCACAAATTCTATGCAGTCACGAACATTAACTGCTATGTTGTTCGACGACTGGTTAAATACAATGAGGTTGGTGTTTACTTCAAGATCGCAAACTTGATTTAAAGCATTGTTACCACCACCCGCGCAGTCAATTATTGTTAAATTTTATTGTCTATATATGTATATGTGGCGAAAGCTACAAACAGTTAATGTTCTTGACTGCATATAAATTGTGCAGCCGACATTTCCAGTCAAATTCAATGTATGCAAGACTGCTAGAGGTGAGAGACGCATATCTAAATTTGATTTCCATATATATTCAATGCGGTTTGATCCTCGATAGTCAGTTTGCCGTCGTACTCAGATGATGGTCATGGTAGGTCGAGACGCGTCAGTGCGTTGCGGCTGGCGGTAGTTTTGTTATGTTGTTCGAGGAGCTAGTTAAATACAATGCGGTTGATGTTGCTAAGCTAGCAAGCTTTGATTTGAATTATTCCACCCTCCCTAATCAATATTATTGATGTGTCTATATATGTATATGTGGCGGCTGCAAACAGTTAATGTTCGTGACTGTATAGAAATTGTGTAGCCGACATTTCCAGTCAAGTTCAATGTATGCGAGACTGCTAGAGGTGAGAGCAGCATATCTAAATTTGATTTCCATATATATTCAATGCGGTTTGATCTTCGATAGTCAGTTTGCCGTTGTACTCTGATGATGATCATGGAAGGTCGAAACGCGTCAGTGCGTTGCGTCTGGCGGTAGTTTTGTTATATTGTTTGACGACTGGTTAAATACAATGGGGTTGGTGTTTACTTCAAGCTCGCAAAATTGATTTAAAGCGGGAAAAGATTAATTAAATATTTGGGCAAGAATTTTTTGCGTTTTTTTACTGCTGAATTGGCGGATGTAGTGTGCGCACTAAAGGTAGTGAATACTATTTGAGAATAATAAGTATAAGACCAAATTCAATATTTGTTGCAAACTTTTACTAATTTGAAATATATATTTTTTTAATGTTTTTTAGGGACAAATCATATCAATGTGCCAAGATGACATTGTGCATCTTTGGACTTACAAGTCAAAGCAGCCGGAAATCGAACAGTCTCTACAATTTAAAAGAGAAAAGTAAGCTCAAATCTGGACAGAAATGATCTCTCGTTTTCAAATCTTCTAAGTAGCTACTTTGAAAATGACAGGTTTAAAATTTCATCTGCCTGTAGCGAAATATGTGTCATTATAAGGTTAATTTTAATTCGACTATTTAGAGGTTGAACAGCTCATGGATTGTGCACAGCAGAACTAGTGCTCCTTTAATAATTAATCCACCTTTTACCAAGAGGTAAGAAATTAGTAAAGAAAAATCCTGTAGACCGTTGTCTTGTTCTTTGTAAGAAATGCATTGATGACAATAAGAGCATTCTTCTGGAGTTCAATCCGTGACATTCTGCTCAGTGGTTTATCGTTTTCATCTCTAGGCGGCTTCAAATTTACATATAATCATAGATACAAACTTAAATAAGTAAACGCATACAGCATACATAAAATATATATATATATATATATATATATATATATATATATAAACACAGTTTCCCGAATAGAAAAAAGAAAGTTGAAGCGGCATTAACATTCACATTTATTGCAGCTAACATACGAGTGTTATTTAAGGTAACACACTTGTATTTACCAGCAATTAAAGAGAAACAGATGTTAATTTCGACATCAAATATTATTTACAAATATACATACGCAAGTTATTGATCATCTTACGTAAGCCCAAAAACCAACCGATTAATAACTCGACCAAAAGTACACTGCAACTTAAACGCCTGTTTTAAATCAAATAGTGAATACTCGTCTGCAATTGCGCAACACAACATTGAAAAATCGCACGTATGTTCTCCAGACGTAGCATTTAAGATAATTAATATATGCGATAACAGAAGGGAGTTAGCCATATACGAAGCTTTATTGATAGACAAATTGCAGCCGGATTTATACAAGGAAAAGAAGCATGTCCAATCATTGAGCTTGAACTGGAAGTGATGCACGCAGTTGATTAGTTCTTTACCTTATTTGATTCTCTCCATGTTGACATTTTTCTGTCCTGTTTTTCCGTTTAATTCATATATAAACAAAGGTTTATTTGTAAATACTTGAGACGAATATGAGAATGAAGCAATACTTGTATCTGCTAAAATTTCTTTTTCTTTTTGCTCATAGGGAGGGTAATATAGGATTATATATATATATATATATATATATATATATATATATATATATATATAATCAGTTTAAACCAGACCTTGAATAGGGTAGCAAATGCAATTTGTCAGGTAGGTCGGTTGTATTCGTACAGGTCACTCATAAAGTATTTGCCGGAATTGCGGCGACTGTGGCTCGTAAAAGGACACATTTGCTTCAGCGTATTGCTACTCACTTACAACGCATTATATAGAAAAATGTCGCTCTCTAGACACTGTCTATGTTTTCTTGCAGACTTTTCTTATTTGGTCTACTTTACGGAATTGAATCAAGTGTGTTTTGTTCACTATAACATCCTTTTTCATGCACTCGCTTTTACCTTGATTTAATTCGTCTTCTGTTTCTATGTTCACATCATTTAAGCCTTAGTTTATAAATGAATTTTCGCATATTCAATCGAACACAAATTACAATCCAGTCTACTTTTTAGCGCTGTGGCAATTAGCTTTAACGCATTGGTCTTTTTCGTTTGAAATAATCATGCATACAGGTGAAATGACCGATTCTACGGCTGACATTAGCTAATCCATCAAAGACTGCTTGATTGATATTACGAGGCTCAATAGCGAATCGATTTTGGTGAATGTTTAGTTTTGCGTTAAAATGACATTTATAGCAGACATTTTTGTTATGTAGTATTTACGAAATGAAATTGGACAATTCGTCCACACTAAACGTACTCCAAATCTTTCAATAGTCTTTTGCTTAAAAACTCAGAGCCAATATGTATTATGAGAAATATATATAAAACTAGTTTTCTCTCCTATGGAAGTCCGTTATCATTTCTAATAAGCTTAATATATTGTAGGCACTCAAAATTCGTTTAATGAAGAATACTGTCTTGAACAAAAAAAGAATAGAATTTAATTTGGGTAAACAATGAATTCGAATGTGCATGATAAGAATAATGTTACTGAGAATATCCGAGCGCTATACTTAGTTGGTCACGGCCAGCACAGGAATGATTTGTTCATAAACGATGCCTTAATAAAGTACAGGGTACAATGATGATTATACAATGTTTCAGTAACTATCACTAAGTCAATCAAAGCCAAAGTTTATGGAATTTTTCGAATAAGAGCTGTTCAGAAGTAGTTGTAGTCCCCAATTTCGATACAGACACGGCATTTTGAAATCTTTTGTGTTGGTGTCCTTTACAGGCTCTGCGTGTATCATTTATAGTGAATTTTCTTTTAAGTTGCGTTGTCCAAGACTATATGAAGTTAACTACATTTCTCCTTCAATACACATTCATAATGGAGATTGTAACGTCCATTTCTTGGAAAATATTTAGTGGGTATAGGACGCAGTACCGGCTCCTATTAATGAGTCGCCAGTAAGCACGAAACGGATGTGTATATGAATTTATATTTTTTATCATGCTCACTTTGACATACCTTTCTGGTTTTAACGATTTTTAAGAAGTATTTCTAATTCTCAATTTTTGTGAAATTTGACATATCTTGAAATTCATTTTGTTGATACCATGTACCCACTAGACAGCCATATTTTTGGTATCATGTTCCGGCTGGGCAACCATAGTTTTGGTACCCTTTACAGGCTCGTTATATATTCAAGTCGCATTGTCGAAGACTTCACATAAGGTTGACTCCTCTACTGGTGGTATACTCACTCGTATAGAAGATTGTACCGACCATTGAAATATATAGTGCATGTAGGGCCTAATGCCGGCTCCTACTGATGAGTCGCCTGTATTTACGAAACGAATGTTAGCAAGAGATTATACCATTCATTTTTGCTGACTTTGGTTTATCCATCTTATGCTATTTTTCGGTCTTATACACAGTTGTCAGACTGGTTAATCCAGATTCAAAATTCACAAGCAAAAGACTATCCAATGTCTAATTGCTCTCCTAATTTGTTGGTTGAGTCATTTATTAAAAGAGGGAATCGAAAGAAACATGCGTATTTGGGTTCTGAAAATAAAGCAGCATACTGGAACATCCCAATTAATTTGGATGCTATTTCCCAAACAAAACAGATGAAAGTTGCAGCAGTATTAACACACACAATTAATGCAGCTAAGCTACGAGTGTTATTTAATGTGTCACACTTGCCTTTACCAGTAATTAATGTGAAACAGCCGTAATTGTCCACCTAAAAATTATCAATATACGTGCAATAGTTATCTATCAACTTAAATAGAACGAAAGACCAGAAAGAAGAGCAATGCAAATTCAACTCATGTTTAAAATCAACTTGTGAATACACGTATGCAACTGTGCGATATATCATTGAAATCTCGTGCGTATTTTCTCCAGATGTGGTCTTTGAAACAACTAATAAATGTAGTACTGCAGCATTTTCGGTGGACGGTACATTTGTGGATGATGGGTCCACTTAGAACCCATCAATTAATACAAACTGGAATTGTAAAGGAATCAAGATTTTGCCGATCTATGAGTGCTATCAATTGTCCAAAACTAGGCTACTGCGGAATCAACCTGAAAGATGACAGCGCCGCACAAAGAAAATATCATTTATGGGGTTGTACCGTTTGTTCATGCTGAATTTGGCATAGTTTTCTGGTTCTATTTGAACTGGCCTTTTACTGGATACGCAATTCCTAATATGTACTTGTACATATATTGGTTCTCCTCATCAATGAATACATAACTATTGTATGCTTCACTGAATAATGTTATCTTTACCATAAAATGTGATGATTAATATCGTTCACATAAGTTTGTAAGGCTTTACAGTATTAGCAAGAATTCAGAGTCTTTTATTTACAATTTTGGTGAAACTCAGTTTATACCGATGACCATCTTGTTGGTACCCTAAATACATTTGGGTAAATATTATGTAAATTTGTTTGGCTTTGAAATCGCATTGCTAAAGACTTTTTATTCAATTGACTTCACTATTGCTTGTTTGCACATGCGAATAGGAAGTTGATTGTTTGTTTCTGGACGAAATATATAGTGGGTTTGGGGCATACTGCCGACTCTAATTAATGAGTAACCTGGAAACACGAAAGCATATTTACATGAAATTACACCATTTTTAATGGCGATTTTGGCCAAAATTTTTGGTAATATTTGAAGTATATATTTAGCAGGTACTCGTTGCCTAATATATATAAACTTTCCGCGACAAAGTTTATTTGACTATGAGTGTTTTAACGAACTTTTGGAAGAGCAGACGAATTTAAATTGCAGACTTGCATTACGACAACATACGAAAGCTGCAAACAGTTAATTTTCGTGACTGCATAGAAATTGTGCAGCCGACATTTCCAGTCAAGTTCAATGTATGCAAGACTGCTAGAGGTGAGAGCCGCATATCTAAATTTGATTTCCATATATATTCTATGCGGTTTGATCCTCGATAGTCAG